>PYFS01002139.1:0-107920 GCA_003671545.1 Ophiognomonia clavigignenti-juglandacearum | reverse complement strand
ACGTAAGCAGGTCACGTGACAGAACCTTCTAGAAACTACCAGAATCGCTATTACCGGAAATACTTAATTACGATTATAAATCAGTTATTTCTGGAAGATTCTGTGTGAGTCATCACATGATACGATTATGACTCATCGTTAATAATATAATGAAGCTATTCCCAAAGAAGCTTAGCTATCAGGTTTATCGGGCTAAAGATATAACCCGAAAAGCCGAAATCAAAAACTATATATATCACGGTTCTCTCCTCCTTTTAGCTATTCTAGTCAGCAAGATAACAACGCTAATATAACGACTATATCCAACATATCTACCGACTATTCTACTCTTTAATTATTCATCACACTAGTCCCTTTTTGGCCTAGCACCCTCAAACCTACGGCTATACCCTATATACGATTCTTTCTCCTTATAGAAAATATCGTTAATTTATATCGCGCAAAGACTAAACTCTTAGTTTTATTGCGAAACGAATAGGTACGGGTTATATATAGAAGTCTTTATTATAAGGCGAATGATATAAAAGTTAGAGTATATATAATATTAATAAACGCCAGACTTAAGAATATTATAGGAGGGAAGCAAATAAATTAAAATAATGCTTTTTAGGAGCTTAATATATATTTCTTTGAGAAGAAATAAGATAATCGTACGATATAGTTGCTATTTAGTTTAAGTATATACCTACGTAATATCGCGGATATAAATTATTAGGCCTTTTTTTTTAAAACAGGGTAAGGGTTGAAGCGAAAACGAAATATTAGCTAACGCGTTAAATAATCGGGGATTATATTAGGATTTATATCTTACCGTCGTCGCTATAGCCCTGAACCACAAAGCGTGATTTTTTATAAGGCTTAATCTCTTTACTTTTAATTTTACGGACGAGGTATATTTTGAAGATACGGTAACCGCTATATTTAACTTTATCGTAAATTTCGAAATAGAAGATTCCTATATCGATTAAATTAATTATCTCGGCGTCGTTAAACCTTTCGAAAAAAGCGCTAGATATAATGATTATATCGTCGGTATATAGCTTAAAAGCTAATTCGAGATCCCGCTTCTCTTTCTCTAAAAGATAGATATATATCGGTTATATATTCTCTTTTTCTATATCGTTATCGATATCTTCGGCAAAAGCTTAAATATCTTTTATAAAAATTTAAATATTTTCCGTAAAAATATTATATATTTTATTATCTTTATTTTTATTTTTATTTTTAAAGCCTTTAAAGCGCCTTTGCTTATAAGGGGCGGGCTTATTTTTATATGAATTTAAAGCATCGGGATCGCATATATATAAGCGATATATAATAAATCGGAAAACGATAAATCCGTTTAGTAGGTCGAAAATAAGGTTATAGCCGTTATATAATAGCAATTTATAAAGGTCTATCTAGCCGTCCTTTTTTCGTTATATACGGATGTCGCTTTAAAGCTCGAATAATATTATACCGTTTATATTTAAATTATTTCGGATATAAAAAGCGTTATTTATAAAGCGTATAGCTTTGGCTTTATATATAACTTTTAAAACGGTTTAAATAGCTTCATTGCGTTAGATTATTAACGGCGCTAAAAGACATTTAGTTATAATGTATAGATAAGCTTTAAAAACGAATAACGTAAGGATTAAGCCGTTAAAGCTAGCGGTATCGTTAATAGCTTTGATAGCTATTTAGAATATGGCGTCTTTGGTTATGGTGTGGCATAATTAGCTATAAAGGATTTCATATACTCGGCGGAGGGGTACGTGGTACCGCTCTATCTTGCCGATAAACTAATAAGCTTCAACGGGGATTTATTTGTACTCGATACCTATAAATTTAATTTCGGATTTAAATTCTTTAATTGCGAAATTCGTGCCGGCGTTATAAACGAGTTTATCTGGCGGGCCTTAATATATATTTACCTATAAACGGCAAAATAATTCCTATATAATTTTCGCATTTATAAATAATGGGAAGGCGGCTTAATTAAAGCTTATGTCCTTATTAACGATATATAAAACGGATCTAGTATTTAAATATATACTATTTGCTAATACCTCGGCGTTAAATTTTATTTCCATTTTAACAATAAATTTAAAACGATAAAGCGTTTAATTATATATTTAGCACGAATAGCATAGCTTTTGGATCTTTTTAAAAGTCTTATATAGCATATCCTTATAACCAGCTTTCTTAAATATTTTTAAAAAGCGTATGGTCTTTAAATATCTAAAACGCCGGTAAAAAATATATAATTAATCTTTAGAGAAAAAAGCCGTTATAGCTTTTTCCTTATTTAAAAAGAACCAGATATATCCCTATTTACGGA
The DNA here is from genome assembly GCA_003671545.1 of Ophiognomonia clavigignenti-juglandacearum. Lineage (NCBI taxonomy): Eukaryota > Fungi > Ascomycota > Sordariomycetes > Diaporthales > Gnomoniaceae > Ophiognomonia > Ophiognomonia clavigignenti-juglandacearum. The sequence goes on along the minus strand of PYFS01002139.1, from coordinate 105,597 downwards.
TTACGGGAGTTAAAATTATAAAGCCGACGATTTAATTTATTAAATTATCAAATTTAATATATAAACGATCTATATCTTCAAAAGCGAATAAAAAATAGATATTAATAGCCAATATATAAAACTCTATTACGCTAAATAAAATAAAAACGGAAATAACGCTTATAAAAATAACCATTCAACCTAAACCGAACTTAATCTTAGCCTTATCTATATATGATTTATCAAACGTTAGCTTGAAATCAAGGTATTTGCGTATAAACGCTTCGTATTGCTTAACTCTTATAATTAACTATTTCGCAACGCCTATATTAGGCATAACGCCCTAAAAGCATAAACGAGAATGACGGTCTATTAATTAAAATTATTATACAAAAATCGTTTAGGGGGCTATTACGGGGTTTATAATTATAACGGAATATAGGAAGGTTTGGTTTAAAAGGTATATCAGAGCGAAATATTGCTATAAATTATCTTTAATAATCTTATCTTTATATATATATATATATATATATATACTAACAGGAGGTTCGTTATAAAAAAGGCCTTCGTATTATACAAACAACAAAACGTATCTAACGTCAATCTTATTTACTCCGATTTTAATATAATATACATTATAATAACAATAAGACTATCGACGTTCTTATAAAGGGTGCCGGTTAAATTAACAATTCTCTTTGCCGTAAATATAATAGCACTTTTTCTAATTTATATCTAATTTCAATTATAACTATTTATTACTATTATTACCATTGAATTATTTATTGCTATAGCTAAAATTATTTTCAAAGCCTTTATTTCCGAAAAAATTATAGCGCTATTAAATATCATTTCTTTTATAGCGTCGGTCAAAAAACATAACGTTAACGGGGTCGTTATGATCGTGATTATAGCCATAGCCGCAATTGCCGTATTTAACTAGGTATTGACGAGCATTTAGGCGCATTAGAAATATTTGAATTAATGCTTTAAGGTTTATAAATAGGGTTTTAAGCGTAAAAAAGTTTTTAAAAAACGCAGCTTCCAATTTTATCACGCTATAGCATATACGGATAACCGTAAATTTAAGGTTTACTCCACTTAAAAACTTTTTACCAAAAGTTTATTAGTATAATTAAAACTTATCTAGCATTTTATTAAATACCTCGTATGAATTAAGGCTCGGGCTTTTACAGCGTACTTTTTTACATACTCTAATTATCTAATCGGTATAATAATGCTCGTAATTCATATTTATATTAAAATAAATCTTAATTTTGATATTTATATTTATAAATATATCTTTCTATATGATATTATACATATAATATTGTTCCGTTATTCTAATAAATATTTCAGGGAAAATAATAGCGAATTATTTTTCGATAATTTCTAAATAATAGCAAATATCGAAAAGAACGCGGATTTTATTATTTAAAATATCATATAACTTATTATTATATTTATAATCGTTGCCGAATGTTTTAACGAAATTTATAATCGATTAAATATTTATCCGTTAGTTCAAATATATTCGAAATAGAAAGATTTAGTATAGATTGTAATCGGGATTAAATAGATTTGCAAATATTTTTTTTAAACTTTTTGATGATTAAAGGATTATCGGAATCGTTAAAAGATTCGACGAAAAATATTTGCCGTATCGTTTTCTTATTTTTCTTATTATCTTAATCGGAATTATATTCGTGCTCCTAATTAATTACGCCAATATTAATTAACTTCTTAAGCTTGGTCTTCCTGACTTTAGATATAATATTCGCGATTTCATCGTCGAATAATTTTTTAAATATAATTTCAGATCCGTTTAGGGCGTTAAAGAAGCCGGATATTATAAATTTATAAATGCCGCCGCCAATAAACGTAACGAAGATTGATTTCTCTATTATCTTAAAGCCTTAATTTAATTTAATCGCAGAGGCGTTATCAAAACCGCTTAAACATAAGCCGTTGCCATTATATATATATAAGCGGTCGCTGACGTTAATAAACTCGTTCATTTTAATTAAAACCGGTAAATAAACGTATTTTTATTTGTAAAATTTGATTTTCGTATATAAGGTTTATTAAATATATTAGATGTTATTATCTATTTCGAATTCGGCATTGCGGAATTCGATCAAAAGCTATAAAAAAAGGTTTCGTATATTAATAGCTATATAAGGACATCGTCTATTCGGCTATAGCCTAAAACGTTATAAACGCCTCAGCGATATAAAAATAAGCGGATAGCCTTTTTAAAAAATTAATAAGCTTTATTAAACCTCGTTTTTATTTAATAGCTAAATTCTTGTTAAAAGAATAGAAAAATATATTATCGTAACAACGGGCATTTTCGATCTAGCATACGATAAAGGTATTTAGCTCGATTTATAATAGATCTTCGGATATTTCTTTAATATCTTAGAACTAAGGATCGAACTATTTAAAGGTAGGGTCTATGATCGTAAGGATTTTTTTTAAGGAAGCCCTTTAATAATTGCTTTAGTTTATTAAGGGCTTGATTGTTATAAACGATTATTTCTTTCTTATTATTTATTTTAATAATATTCCGAGGGTAAATATTGGTACGGAAGCCCGATTAACATTTATCGTGAAGTTTAATAAATAAGTAGAATAAAGCGTCGAGAATATAGCCTTGAATTTATAATACGCTATTTAGCAGCTCGTTTTCCGTTATACTTTATTCACCTAGCGTATTTAACCGCAATTAATATATTTGAATCGGGTTTATAACGCGCTTTTAATTTATACTCTCTTCTCTTTAAAACGTAAAATAGGTAGGGCAAATAATAAAATGAAATTAAAGGGGGAGTATAAAGGGTGATATTTAACGCGTAGAGCTAGAGCTTATATGTAGGTATTTTTTAAATATTTAAATCGATCTTTTGATGTATTTAAAGCGGTTTTATTATATTTCGAGGAGAATAGGTCGAAATAGAATGTTTATAAAGGGTTATCGGAAATTACAAATTTAGCGAAAAGCTTATAGAGGGCCTTTAATCGTTCGTTTAGCCAAATATATGATAAAAAGGCAATTATCGCGAAAATAGGTTTATTTGCAATAAAATCGTAGCTTTTTTTTAATTAAAAGCGCAATATAAAAATAGCTTAAAGAGAAGAAATTTAAGAAAAGTGCTATAAAGCGTTAAAGAATAAAGGTATTTTTCGTTTTTAATATAGTTAATTTTCAATTTTCTAATACGGGAGCGTACGAAGACGAGGCTATATTTCGAATATTCGGATTAAATTTATCTTTCTTTGCTATCCATTTCAATTATATTGAAATTGATCAATATCGGTAGGTTTTATCACGTGATTGATATACGTATATATATATTAGGTTAAATCGATTCTATTATTGGTTTATAAAGAGGGAAAAGTAAATAGTAGCTTTAGAGCTGCTATCAATTAAATCTAAATGCGGCCCCGGAAGGCGTTAGTCCCGATTGGGATTAGCATCGGCGTTATAGCCAATTGTAAGGCCAGCGTACACGCTAGGCCTACTACTACCTAGACTTGCCCGATTGGGCAAAGCTGAGTAAGAAGATGTGAACCTATACCAGCCCCGCTAGGCTCCCATTACAGTTCCCACAAATCGCGATATAAACGGCGTTAAAGAAATAAAAGAATAAAAGTATATTTATACGGGTATGTATTTAATTTAAAAATGCCGGGGTAATATAAATTAGCTTATATAAATATATAATCAATTTTTCGTAATAGCTTTAAAAATAAAGCTTTAAAATATAAAAAAAGGTTTTCGTAATATCCTTAAAAATAAAGCTTTAGGATATAAAGGTTTTTAGTAATATCTTTGAAAATAGAGATATAATACGAAAGACCAAAGGTATGCCTTATTAACGATTTAGATATATTCTAATAAATAATCTTTATTATTATAATTATTAGATATATATCGGATTAAATAAAAAGAATAAATAATTAATAATTTATATATTAAAGCTATCGCGGATTTTATATTTATTTTATTTAACAAAAATATGAAAGAAAAAGATATAATGTATATTATAATTTATTATCTTCAAATAATTATATCTTTATTCTATGAATATATAATATGTATAATTTATTCGTTTTATTTAGCCGAAATAATTTCGCTCTTATTATATTAATATTCATATATATTATATATGACGTCATTACGGAAATTCTTAATATTGATAAATAGCTGCGCTTTATATAATATTCGGTAATATTTATAATTATAAATGAATAAATAATTTATTGTTTATAAAGAGCTTAAAAATTCAATAAAGAAGAAAAATGCCGAAAATAAAAATATACATATATATATATTATTATTAAAAAAAGAAATAAAGAAAGAATAATGAATAAAAGAATTAAACGAAATTTTAATAAATATTTAAAAGTTATAACGATAAAAATATTCAAATTATATACAAGATTTAATTTATATTAAATTATATATAAACAATGGTTTAGAGATTATTAATAAATAACTTTTTTCGATTTTAATAATCTTTATATTATAGAAATAGCTATTAATTTAATAATTATTACCATTTTTAATAGCTTTGATTTATATCGGACTAAATAATTTTTTTTTAGCTTTTCGGATTAATATATATATAAAAGGGCTTATATATACGCAATTAAATATTATTTTTAAAAACATTTATTAATAAAATCGTAATTATTAAATTAATTATTTTAAAAAAGGTAAATTAAAATATCTCGTTATTAAAAATATCGTTTTTATTAAAAACGGCAGGATATCTAAAGCGGTGGCTTAAAAATTCCGAGAAACTGTTTAAATTTATTCGGCGGATATTTCCGTTATTATCTATAATCTATAGATTTAATAAAATAGATATAACGGGATTCAATTTATTTTTATTATTTTCATTCATTTTTTCGCCTTTTTATAAAAACCGGAAATCGTTTAATATTTTATCATATTTTCATTTCGGGGGTTTAAATATCGATTCGCCTTTTTTCGTCGTTATAATAAAATTCTAAATCTAAATTCGCTTATACCCGCGATAAATAGCTAATTTGTATTAAAGCTTTATATCGCTTTAACCGTAATAGCGACTTTTCTTTCCTTTTATATAATAAGGTTTTTTAAAATATTTAAAAAAGCTATATTAATATCGGAAAAAGCTTTAATTAAAATTAAGATTATAAAAATAAGCGTTAATAAGAGGATATATAATAATATAAAGGGTATTGTATATATTACGGATATATATCGAAATCAATAATTTTTATATATATAATAAATATAGATATTTTATAGGATTATATTTAGGAATATTTTTAATTTCTTTATATTCTTTTTAAAACAATCATCGCTTTTAATATAAATTTAACAAATTTAGAAAATTTAGCAAATTTAGAAAATTTAGCAAATTTAGAAAATTTATTATAATTTTTTAATAATTTAAGTTAAATTTTTTTTAATTATAATTTATATTTAGTTATCCGGGGCTTAAATTAAATCATAAAATCTAATCATTATATATAATTTATTATATAAATTAACTAAAAGTTATAAATTTATTAAATTATAGGATATATTTAGTAATAATTCTTTTAGATATTACGCTTTACTTGAAAATATATTTTTATATAAAAATAAGATAAAATACGATAATATATTTTTAAATGAAGTATTTGCTAACACTAATAATCGGAGGATCGGAGATCGTTTCGTTCAGGTTAGCCGGAATGTAAAAAGAAAATATAATAAAGTGTATTTATAAAGAAAATATAATTAATAAAGATACGATAAACCGGGAAAAGAAAGAATAATAAATTTATTAAAATCGAAAATTTCAAGATAAATAATAATATTATATTTTAAAAATTAATATTTCCATCATTTTATAGTAATATTATAAAAAAAGAAAAAAAGAAAATATATTCTATAGATATCGCAAATGTAAATATAATATTATTAATATATTGATATTGGGCTAATTATCCTAATCTAAATTTATTATTATCGACGGAAATAAGATATTTATAATAATCGGCTAATATTCGATATTTAAGTATATAATCGAAATTAATATTATTCGAATCATAAAATCATAGCGATATTAATTATAATAATATCGAAAAGATATATTTCTATTTTATCGAAATATAGAAGAAATAGAATAATATATAAAATTGTAACAAAGTTATTAATTTAGATTTTTATGAAATATTAAAATAATATTTATAAGTAATAATTTATATAATCGACTAGCTGATATATTTAAATTTAATGTATAAATTGACATTATTATTTATTATCAATCTATATTTTATTACGCTATTTAAATAAAAATATATAAATTTAAGATTTTAATTTCTAAATATATATATATTTAAAATTCTATAATCTTTATTACCTTTTATAAGATATACGCCGAAAATCTTTAATTTCATTTATAAATACAAATATATTTAAAATTCCGATCTTTTTTATCGAGATCATTTATTAAGGTATATTTAAATCGCTAATAAGGTATACCCTTGGTTTCTCGCATTATAGATCTATTTCTAGGGATATTAATAAATTAGGGATATTACCAAATCAAAACTATCATTAAAATAGAGATATCACCAAAATTAGATTTCACAATTTCAAAAAAGAAAAAGCCTTTTATATAAAAATTAGCCCTCTATACGAAAAATCGCTTTTTATGTAAAAATTAGCCCTTTATACGAAAAATCGCCTTTTATACACACAATCCCTTTTTATATAAAATTTATGAAATTCGTGAAATCGATTTTAATAATATCTCTAAAAATAAAGCTTAAAGATATTATATAAACTTTTAATAATATCCCTAAAAGTGGATCTATATCACGAGAAATTAAGGGTATATTTTATTAATAATTTAGATATGCCCTAATAACTAATTTCTTGTTATAGAAATAAGCTAGTTATAAGGGCCGCAAAATATAATTAAATAATAATCGGAAAAACAATTGATCTATATTATTATTACCGTTTTCTCTTTTATTATTATTATTATCTTTAGTTTTATCGAATTTATATATGTAAATATATTTTTAATTATTTCGTAAATATAATGCTAATAATATCGGCTTTTTTTTAATAATAATCGGAAAGCGAAAATCGGAAAGCGGCGGAAAAAAAGGGCAACGAAAGAAAGGATCGAAAAAAAGTGGCGAAAAGAAAAAGCAAAAAATAAAAACGAAAAAAGAATTTAGAAAATAAAATAATCGATTAATATAATATAGCAAGATTTAGCTTTAAATTAAAGATTATATTCCGTAATTTATATATTATATCTTAATAAGCGAATTGTATATATATATATATATATATACAATTAATCTAATGTTATTTATACGATAGATTCATAAATCGTTAATGTTGTTTATTAAAAATTAATTTCGGGTTTTTTCTTATTTCTTTTATTTTATAATTATTCTTTTTATTTTTAATATTATCATATTAATATTTACGATAAATTTCGGTTTAGATAATAAAATCGAGATTTGCGATAATTATATTTTTTTAAAGCGTGAATTCGGATTCTAGCTTATAAGCGTAAAGTTATATTTATTAATTTAAATAATAGTAGCGGCGATATAAATAGCGGCGGCGGTTAGTTTAATATTTTTAATAATTTCGACGATAGCCCGCTTATAAATAAACGTTTTGCTAATATTAATAGCGAGAGAATTAACCCGAAGCTAAAAAATATATTTATTATATTTATCGGTTTCGATTATAGTATAATATAAGCTTTTAAAATAAATTGATTATTTATATTTATTTAGTTAAATTAGATTAGATTATTATATTTATAAATTTGAAGATAATAATTCCGATAACTTAAAGATATTATTATCGATTTTATATAAAAATAATTCGATTATTTTAATCGATAGTATATAATATTTTAAAATATATTGGCTAATCCTAACTTTTATATAAAAATATATAAAAGCGTAAATCGTTTCTGAAATAGACCAAATATTGTAAATTGGGTTTGTTTGATAAATAAATTAGTATTTCTTAAATGCCGGGGGATAATTATGGGAGGAAGAGGAGGAAAAAAGAGAAAAGCGGTAGATGTATATATAGCGAAAAAGAGTATAATATAAATTGCGATAAATATCGCAAAAAAAGATTACCGACTTATTATCGTCGCTATTATCAAACGTCAAATCAATCAATTCAACATCCTAACTATTAACGACATAGTTCGCTATACTAATAAAAAATGCCTTTAACTACTAAAAGGCATACCTATAAAGCCTATTATGACGAGGCTATATATGCTAAAAAAAAAGGAAATAATATTTATAATATTAAAAATAAAATTATAAATCCGGGAAATTATTAATATATTTCCTTTTATATTTATACCCTACGCTATTCGGGAATTAAGCCGCCCGGAAGCTTCCGAAAGCTTTTTACATATTACCGACGATAACGTTTTATAACAATAATAAAGTATATAGCAGCCTTCTTTTTAACCTTCGGTAATTAAATAATACATAATGTTTAGTATTATTAAAATTAATATTGAAATTTATTTTGGTTTTATTTTGATTTCGTTAAGTCTTAGCGTATTATCTTGATTTTATTTTAAATTCGAATAAATATTGTATATTATTAATTAGGATATATATATATAAATTAAAAGAGAGATATTTAATATAATTCTAAGTCCGGTTTTAGATTTTATCGGATTGATTAAAATTCGGTCCGGTAAAAATAAATTATTATAAACCCGATCTCTCTTTAATATCCCCGGATAGATAATAGCAACGGGTGCTAAATTGTAATTTACTATATAAACGCACTAAAATAAAGCCACCTTTTCTATATTTATATAATATATCGGGATAATATTATTATACAAGAGCTAATATTAATCTAACCGATTTATATATATTTTAAAATTATTTTGAAAAGAGCGCTTCATATAGTTGAATTTAAGGCGTTTATAATAGATATCCTGGTATAAGGTCAATATTAGTAGGCGCGCCGATATTGAGAATTATATAAAAGGCGATTCCCCGTATAAAGTAAAAGAGGGTCTTTGGGGTATGATATGCGGTATTCTTTTAACCAGGTGGTTTCATACGATAAAACATTAAATACGAAGTTATAAATTTAATTCTAAAGCTTTGCCTACAAAGGAAATAATATAAATTATAAAAGATCGTAGCGAAAAATGTATTATTTATTATATAATTATAGGGCTGATAAAGTAAGGCGTAATTAATAATAATGCCTTTTATTATTATATAAGGCAAGCGCTTATAAATAATATTAACAATAACAACGATAATAACGATAATAATAAGACTCATCTACTTTAGGTCTTTTATACTACGATCTTCAGGGAAAACGCTATGAATTCTATCATAAAAAAGGAGATCGCAAGCGTTAGTGAGTTTTGACCTCGTTATTCAAATACTGCTATTGCCGAATCGCGACTAGGTAAACCTTAGAATTAATATTGGTCGTTTACGCAGCTTCTAGCCTTCTTCGAAAAACACCCATCATTACTTAGCAACCCGCCTAACAATATAACAAAGAAATCTAAAATAAATATAAAATATAGCTATTAATATTATCGATCTAAGCTTTATTTATTTAGACCGCTATTAAACTGTTTAGAGATAATGCTTAACGTAAAGCAAATAATAAACCATTCATTTTAAAACCCCGTGATTCGCAAACGATTTTATAATTAAAATGCGCGTTAATCTAAATATCTGGTATAATTAATCGGCATTATAGACGATATAAACAAGGCGCGGGATTATAGAAGCAATATATTATATAACGGGCTCGGGAGTAAATATTTAGAACATATTACGCGAATTATATCTACAATGGGAAACATGATTGATATAAATAGCTATTTATTCCGCCCGTGATATAATAGCCGATAATAACAATAGCTATAAACCAATTGAATTTATAAGCGATATAATTAATATAAGCATTATTAATACTAAAACAATTATAGCCTATAGCGATATAGCTGATAGCGCTATCCCTAGCTACCGACGTTCCTTAGCAATAATTCGAATTATAACCTATGCTATATATAACCGCTTTTGGTTCTTTTATTTCCTCCGATATGATAATTTATATAATTATAATATTAAATCCGAAATATTTTATAAATTAATATACTAAGGCGAGCGAGATTTAGCGAAGGCTACTCTAGATAAATTCGGATTATCTGAGAAATCTATTCCGCAATTACTAAAATAAGCAAAATAATAAACGAATAATCGTAGTTTTAGAAAACAAAGATACGAAATATGATTATAGGTAGAATAACGATTAAGAGAAAGCTTAATAAATTGTAAGATTGATCAAAAATATTGCTAATTAATGGAATAAAGACTTAGGAATTATATATATGAAGTTTTTAGCGAATCGCGAAGTAATCCGATAAATTGCGGTATTAGGAAAAATTATCGAAAAGGATGTGAATCTCTCGAATAACGCCGCTGGTAGTGAATAATAGAAACCAGCCCAATTGGGCATACGGAGAAAAGTGGTTACGTCAGCGAGATGGTGAAGGCGAGCACGCGATGGTAATGAAGGAAAAGGAGGAGTATCCAATCAAACGGCGGGCTGTAAATAAGGAAAATCAGCCCGAACGGGCATACGATATTATAAAAAGAAGAGGAGTAAGTAATTAAACGGATAAATAATAAATAAGAAATTAGTTTATTCGGATATATAATCGAATTTCGAAATTTTCGTAAAGGTTTTACAAATAGAGCATTAGGATATAAAAAAGCTTTGGTAATATCCTTAAAAATAGAGCTTTAGGATATTACCAAAAACTTATATAATATTTCTAAAAATGGAGATATAATGCGTATAATATAAAGGTGTGCCCTATTAGCGATTTAGGTATGCTCTAATAGATAATCTCTTTTAAAATAATTATGAGTTTTATTTTAAATTCAATGTTCTTTAACGTTATTTCTTCATTTATCTTAAACGCAGATCTAAATATATAAAGAATATCGTTAATTTATATCGCATGAAAGCTAAACTTTTACTCTTATTACGAAACGAATAAATATAAATCGTATATAAAGGTCTCTATTCTGAATTATTTAATATAAAAATTAAAATATATATAACATTAATAAACGCTGGATTTAGAGATATTATAGAAAGCAAACGAATAAATCAAACAATGTCTTGTAGAAGTTTAATGTATATTTCCATAATAAAAAGCAAGATGATTATATAGATTAATTATTATTTAGCTTAAATATATACTTATATAATATCGCAGGTTTAAATTGATAAGCTTTCTTTTGAATAAGAAATTGGAATTAAATTAAAGACGAAATGTTTATTAATATATTAAATAATTAGAAACTACGTTAAACTCGCTCTTTTATTCGTCACTATAACGTTAAATTATAAAATATTCTTTTCTTACAAAATTGATTTCTTTATTTCTTATTTTAGAAATGAAATATATCTTAAAGTTACGATAATTGTTATATTTATCTTTATCGTAACTTTCAAAACGAAAGACAACCGATTGAATTGATTATTTCGGCGGTGTTTAATTTTTCGAAAAAAGCGCTAAATGTAATAATTGTACCGTCGGCATATAATTTAATCATTGATTCGAAATCTCTTTTTTTTAAAAAGATAAATATATATCTATTGGTTATATATCTTCTCTTTTTATATCGTTATCGATATTTTCGGGAAAAGCTTAAATATCTTTTATATCAACTTTAATATTTTTCATGAAGATCTAAATATTTTCTATATTAATATTATTTGTTTCATCGATTTCCTTTTTCGATTTCCTTTTCAAACCTTTAAAGCGTTTTCGGTTTCGAAAAGCGAGTTTATTTTCGTATAAATCGGAGGTATCGGGATCGCGTATATATAGGCAATAAATAATAAATCGAAAATAAAGTTATAGCCGTTCTATAATATTAATATATAAAAGGCTATTTAATTATACATCTTTCTTTCGCTATAAATACATATCGCTTTGAAACGCAAATAACATAATATCGTTTATATTAAAGCCGTTATAGATATAGGAAATGTTATTAATATAACGTATAGCTTTAGCTTTACAGATAATTTCTACGGCATTTTAAATCGCTTTACCGTAGTAAATCGTCAATGGATCGGGAAGAGATTAGCTATAATATATAGATAAATTCTAAATAATAATAATATAAAGATTAAATTATTAAAGCTAAGGATATCGTTAATAATGTTAATAATTATTTAAAATATCATGTTCTTAGATATAATATAATATAATCCGTTATACAAGATTCTTTATGTTCGATAAAAGGGTATATAGTACCGCTTTGTTTTACCGAAAGATTAATAAACTGTAATAAAGATTTATATCTATTTAACATTATGAATTTAACTTCGAATTAATAATTCTTAGCTGCGAAATTCGTACCAGCATTATAAATAAATTTTATTAACGGCTTTTGATACATATTTATTTGCAGGCGGCGAAATAATTCTTGTATAGCTTTCATATCTATAGAAGGAAAGAGGTTGGCTTAATTCAAGCTTGTATTCACGTTAATAATATTTAGAACAGGCTTGCTATTTAGAAATATAACATTTATTAATACTCCGGCGTTGAAATTTACATCCGTTTTAATAGTGAAATTAAAACAATAGGGCGTTTAATTATATATTTAACAAAAATAACATAGTTTGTAAATATTTTTGAAGTTTTTGTATGATATATATTTTTAGTTAATTTCCTTTAACTACCTTTAAAAAGCCTATAATCTTTAAGTACTTAAAGCGATGGTATAAAATATATAGCTAATTCTTCGAAAAAAAGACCGTTATAATTTCTTCTGTATTTAGGAAATATGAAGAGGATGTATATTTGCGAATTATAGCAATTAAAGCCGTGGTGACGTTAATTTAGTTTATTAGATTATTAAAGTTAATATATAAACGGTCTAATCTTTTAAAAGCGAATAAGAAAGGGGTGCTGGTTATCAACATATAAATATCGATTACGCTCAATAAAATAAAGACGTTTATAACGCCTATAAAAGTGACCATCTAGCTTAATACGAATTTAATCTTACCTTCACTTATATATAATTTATCCACTGTTAATTCAAAATTAAAATATTCGTATATAAATACTTCGTATTATTTTATTCCTATAATGAAGTACTTCGCAGCGCTTATATCGGGCATAACGCTTTAGAAACATAAGCTAAAATAACGATTTATTAATTAGAATTATTGAATAGAAATTGTTTAAAAGGTTATTACGGGGTTTAAAACCGTGATAAAATATAAAAAAGTTTAGTTTTAAAAGTACGTTAAAGCGAAATGCTGCTGTAATTCGTTTTTGTTAATTTTGTTTTCTTATATATATATATATTAATAGGAGGCTCGTTGTAAAAAAGGCCTTCGTATTATATAAAGAACGATATATATCTAACGCTAGTTTTATCTGCTCCGATTTTAGTATAATATATATTGTAATTACGACGGGATTATTGACGTCTTTATAGGGGTTGCTTATTAGATTAATAATCCTCTTTGCTATAAATATAATAGCATTTTCTGTATCTAATGCCCAGTTTTAACTATAAGTGTTTATTATTACCGCTAAGATTATATTCAAATCCTCTACTTCCGAAGGAATTACAGCGTGATAAATTCATTCTTTTCGTAACATCGGTCGGCAAATATTATGTCAACAGGGTCGTAGCTATAATCGTAATTATAGCCGTAACCGTAATTCCTATATTTAACTATAAATTAGCGAGCATTTAGGCGAATTAAAAACATCTCAATTAACGCTTAGAAATCTAAAAACAATGCTTTGGATATAAAGGAGTTCTTAAAAAGCGCAGCTTCTAATTCTATTACGCTATAGCAAATACTGATAGCCGTAAATTTTAGATTTAGTTTATTTACGAATTTATTACCCAATACCCGTTAATACATTTACAGTTTATCCAATATTTTATCAAATATTTCGTAATAATTGAACCTTAGGGTTTTATAATATATTTTATTAAATATTCTAATCGGCTAATTGGTGTAATAATATTCGTACTTAATATTAACATTAGAATAAACTTTAATCTTAATATAGATATTCTTCAACATTATTTTGTTATTTTTATAAATATATAACGGAAAATGATAACGAATTATTTTTCAGTAATCTTTCAATAATAATAGATATCGAAGAAAATACGGAATTTATCGTTAAGGATATTATATAATTTGCCGTTATGTTTGGAATCGTATTGGAAGATTTTAATAAAATTCGTAATCGAGTAGAAATTTATCCTTTCGTTTATTCGTTAATGAAGTGGGAAAGTATCGTATGAATCGTAATAGAGATTGAGTAGGTTTGCGAAAGTTTTTTCTTTTTAGTTTTTTGATAACCGTAGGGTTATGGGAGCCATTATTAAGTTCGACGAAAAATAACTTTCGCAATATTTTCTCAATTTCTTTAATATTTTACTCGAAGTCGTATAGATATTTCTAATTAGTTCTACCGCTTTTGATTAACTTTTTAATTATAATGTTTTTAATTTTAAAAAAAAGTATTTACGAGATTATCGTCGAACAAATATTTAGATATAATTTTAGATTTATTTAGTATCTTAAAAAGCCTAAGATATCGTAAATGTATAAATATCGCCGCCGTTAAATATAATACAAATTTGTCTTTCCGTTATTTTATAATCATAATTTAATTTATTCACGCAGGCATTATTGAAGCCGCCTAAGCGTAAAGCATTATCATTATACATATATTAACGGTCGTTAATATAGATAAATTCGTTTATCTCGGCTAAAATAAACGAGCAGTTATATTTATATTTATATACTTCAATTCTTATATATAAGGTTTATTAGATATACTAGATATTATAATTTATTTCGAATTTAGTATTATTAAGCTCGATTTAAAGTTATAAAAGCAGAATCTTATAGATTAATAATTAATTAAAACCTTTGCCTATATAATTATAGTTTAAAACTTTATAAATATTTCGGCGATATAGGAAAAAATGGATAGTTTTTTTGAAGTTAATATTACATTTCGCCGAATTCGCCTTCGTCTAATTTCTGAAATATTATATAAAAAATGAAAATACATATTATCGCAAAAACGGATGTTTTTGATTTAATACACGATATAAATATTTAGTTGGATTTAAGATTGGTTTTGAGATATCTTTTTAATATCTTAGAATTAAAGATCGAATTATTTAGATATAAGATCCATAATATCGAAAATCTTTTTAAGGAAGGTTTTTAATAATTATTTAAATTTATCAAAAGCCTTATCGTTATAAATGATTATGGCTTTTTATAATTTGTCTTAGTAATATCATCAGTGTGGAGGATGATATATAGATTCAATTACTATTTATTATAAAAGTTGAGAAATAAATAAAGTATTGAAAATATAGTTTTAAGTTTATAATATATTGTTTGGTAATTCGCTTTCCGTCATATCCTATTTATCTAGCGAATTCAATCGTAATTAATACGTTATATTGGGGTTATAACAAGTTTTTAATTTATATTTCTTTTTCTTTAAAATATACAACAGGTAGGGCAAACAATAAAACAAAATTTTGGAGAATAAAGGTAGATATAAATAGGTGATTTAGCGCGTAAAGGTTAGAGTTTATTTATAAATAATTTTGAGATGTGTAGATTCGATCTTTAGAAGCGTTTAAAACGGCTTTTTTATACCTTAGCGGGTAAATCGAAATAAAGTAGAAATGGTTATCGGAAATTGCGATTTTAACAAAGGGCTTACGGAAGACCTTTAATCGTTTATTTAGCTAAATACGTAATAAAGAAGTAGTTATCGCGAAAGTAGTGTTATTTGCAATATAGTCATGATTTCTTTTCTTGACTAGAAGCGTAATAGAGGAGCAACTCAAAAGAAAAAACGCTTGAAAACGATATTACGGAACACTATAAAACAGAGGTATTCTTCGTTGTTAATATAATCAACCTTTATACTTTTGAATATAAGGGTATATAAAGATAAAGCTATATTCAAAACGTTTAGATTAAGCTTACTTTTCTTTATTATTTACTTTCATTATATTGGAATTAAGCAATATCGGTAGATTATATCATATGAATATAATAAATGATATATACGTTAGGATTTAAATGATTTTATTATTATAATAGCTATAAAGAGAGTAAATAGTAATTGCAAGGGCTGCCGTTAGTTAAATCTAAATGCGGCCCCAAAGGGCGTTAATCCCGATTAGGATTAACATCGGCGTGATAGCTGATTATAAAGCTAGCGTATTCGCTGGTCCAACTGCTACCTAGATTGCCCGATTGGGCAAAATTGATTGAGAAGGTGTGAGACTCTATCAGCGCGGCTGGGCTTACATTACAGTTCCTACAATGAATAAATTAAAAAGAAGAAAAAGGAAGAAAATGAACAGAGATATTAAATAAATTTAAAAAAAAAATGCATTATTAAATATATTGATTGCGATAAAAGAAATATAATAAATAATCTATTCAATATTGAATTATCATTTGAAAAAAAGAAAATATATAATAATATAAATTATAATAATCATAATAGAATTATAGATAATGAAATTAATGTAAAATATATAAAATATAAGATTATCCACTAAAATATCATTAAATCAATAATAAAATATTATTTAAACTCGATATAATATATATTTATTTTTAAAGATATTATTGAAACTTAATCTTTCAATTACAGATACTTTACAACTTATATATATATAAACGCCTTTTCTATAAAAGGGTCCCTATATAAAACGAAACCTTTTATATAGAGATCATCTATCAGAGCACAGCTAAATCGCTAATAGGGCACACCCCTAATTTCTCGCACTATAGCCCCACTTTTAGAGATATCACCAAAAGTTTGTATAACATCCCTAGGCTCCACTTTTAGGGATATCACTAAAATCGATTATTCGTATAGAGGGCTCATTTCACGAATTTCACGATTTTCACGTAGAAGGCGATTTTTCGTGTAAAGGGCTAATTTTCACGTAGAGAGCTTTTTTTTAGTGAAGTTGTGAAATTTAATTTTGGTGACATCCCTAATTTGGTGACATCGCTGAAAGTGGATCTACTGTGCGGGAAACCAGGGGTGTGCCCTGTTAGCAATTTAGGTATGCCCTAATAGATGATCTCTTTATATAATAAAAGTTTTTTTATAAGGAAATCTCTATATTAAAAAGCATTCTATATATAGAAAAATATATTTGTATTAAAACTAAAAAGAATCTATATATTCTTTATTTAAAAAAGCTTATATATCTATTATATAAAGAAAAGTCTTATATAACAAAAGACTTTTAACGTAATAAAAAATGAATTTTAGTGATATTTTTAGAAATAAGGTTTGAAATATAAAATAGGTTTGGAATTATCTTTAAAGATAAAGATTACGAATATAATACTAATTTTCAATAATTTATTTAAAATTTTATCCCCAATATAGGGAAACTAAATAGTGCAATAATAAAATATTATATAAAGTAATTGGTGAAACGAGAATAGTACTTCTAAATATCAAATTAAATGAATTTTCTATTGAAATACAAAATTGTAAGTAAATATAAAAGAAAAGAAAACTAAAACTAAAATTGAAGAAAGAAAGAGTAATAGATATAATGAAGGATTTAGTTTAAGATTAAATAAATAAATTAATATAAAACAATTAATTTATCTTTATATTCATTGTTATATAGAAATAATAGATCGAATAGATAGACATTTCTTTATTTCTTTATAACTTTTGAATTAAATATCAGAAACAATTTCATATATTGGTTATTAGTAAACTTGTGAAATTTCGCTCAACAATATCACCGTAGTGAGACTCCTGAGGGCAGCAAGCCCAAAACCTATTTAGCAGTGTCTAAGTAGTATTGGTATATCAGCGTTCACTCGGGTAACATCTGCTAGGAAGCATCGTCACGAAATACGCGTCATCCCGCAGCCACTTGTCGGACACGCGATCGTAGGAGGCAATAATAAAATAAAACTTAGACAGCAATCTATACATCACATTCTCAATCCCTAGGTATGAATTAGGTGTCTGGTGAGTGCTTGTTCTGCAACACTACGTACTGGGCTTACCGAAGAACATATTCTCATGACACTATCGATTATTGACTATCGTTCCTAACTGGGTGTTGCCGTGATTTGACGTTGAGTACTGTTTACCTTGAACCTGCTTGGAACTCTCCGAATTGGTTGAGCAGTCGGCTACGAGATAGTCTGTAAAATACTTCAAGTACAAATTTCACCACTAGACGTGCCCAGCAGATGCACATAAATCTTCCTGCAGCAGCCACAACTCAATTACACGAAGATGTGCATGTCACCAAGTCGAGTGCAGCAAACGTGATGAATTGGCGGAGAGCACTTGGATTGATCCCGAGGGCCGAGATCTATGATGCTCTGAGGGGCAACTAGAGAAGGTTATTGCTCTGGATTCATCTCGAACACGGGCAACTGTGATGAAGATCAGTCACTCCAGGACCTTGTTGTTCCACGCTTGCCGGTTAAGTGCGGGGAGGACTGCAGTCTACAGGTGGAAACCAAAGTAGCTGCATAGCAATACCGGTAATTCCCTAGGTATTATACTGTCCTGCTTGGCGTGTGGTTTGGAAGGCGCAGTGGCAGCGCAAAGATCGGCTGGGCAATCTCCAGTGAAGGGGGGCCAAGTTGACATTAGCCAGGCACACAAGCTGATGTCTGCTCCGGTACTCCGTACAAACGTGCGCTTCATGACTAGCATGGATCGGCCGATATTCAGAAAATGTGCGCTAAGCCAAGGCCTCAACCGTCCTGCCATGTAACCTACACACCTCCGGAATTATCTAAATTGTCTGGGCCATAATTATATGGCGCTCATTGCCTGCACAGGAGAAGTTGCATCGATTGATTAACTCCGGTCATTGAATCATCGATCACAACCAAATACGTTTCCCCGCGTAGAACCGAGAGAACCGTGAATGCAGGATACGAAAAAGCAACGTTGTGTTTTGGGCAAGAACTGCGAGCTAAATAAAGCTATAAATTTGCGAGACGCCGTTCGTCACAAAGATAGACTTGATATACATGTAAGACATCAGGTCTCCATCTATCATATCAAGCACTCACATGAGCATTTGAAACGTCCATTCTCGCGACACTTGGTCCTAAACAGCGGATATGCGTTCATCGTTAGCCATAACAGCCCTGGCCTTCCTGGCAAGTGCTGCAGCCCACGACCTCGTCGAGATCCTGTCAGCTGATCCGGAGCTGAGCACCCTCCTCGGGGCCATCCAAGCGGTGCCCGGCCTCGCCGATACCCTGAACGCCGCCCAGGGTATCACGGTCTTTGCGCCCACCAACGCAGCTTTCGAGGCCGTTTCCGCCGACAGCCTCGAGGGAGAAGCCATTACTGGCTCCGACATCGACGGCATTGCCTCCATCCTGTCCTACCATGTGGTGCCAGCGTCTATCCCGGCCTCGGCTATCACCGCCGACCCTCAGTTTGTGCAGACCTTGCTCACCCAGGAGAATATTTTCGCTGGAGTGGAAGCTACGCTGGTCACCGGCGGACAGTTCTTGGGAGCTCAGCTTGTTGAAGGCAGCGTCACTCTGACGTCTGGCCTCCTCGCAACATCGTTTGTCACCCAGGCTGTAAGTAGAAGGCCCTATACCCTAACGGCACATCTTACACGGTTCAGAAGCTTATGTGACTCCAGGACATCGCCGCCGGAGGCGCCATCGTGCATAAGATCGACGCGGTCCTTACCGTGCCCCGCGATGCCTCCGTGACCGCCGTAGCAGCAGGATTCACCGCGCTCGTCGATGCGCTCACGGCCACCGCCCTCGCCGAGACCGTCGACGACGCGGCGGACATCACCGTCTTCATCCCCACCAACGACGCCTTCGACGCTATCGCCGAGACGACCGCCACGCTGACCGTGGAGCAGTCGCAGTCCGTGCTCACCCTGCACGTGGCCCCCAGCGTGCTGTACTCGCCCAGCATCCCCGCGGGGCAGACGCTGCTACCGACCGTTAACGGTGAGGACGTCACTGTTTTGAACAACGGCTCGATTGCTGTTAATCAGGCGACGGTGGTGGCGCCAAACGTGGCGCTGAGGAATGGAGTGGGACATGTCATTGACAGCGTGCTTATTCCGGCCTCGCTTGGGGATGAAGGCGGCTGTGCGTCAGAAAAGAGCAGGAACAGGAAGCGCCCCAGCGCTAGAATCTGAATGAGCCCTTCAACCGACGGGCCCAAGTAAGCTACGCCAAGACCCCGAAGAGCATGTCTCATATAGGCCGCTCTGCTCAAACTAGTCATCAACTAAGCAACAAAGTTGATTATTTCCATGAAACATTGGTCAATTATATGCCATTATCCAAGGCTTGAAGATGAGACAAGAGTGCATGCCACTGCGACTACCTTTTCATCCGAAGCCTGAGCCTGCTCTATGCAGAAGCCAGGATCTCTCTGACATTCTTCTCAATCGCCTAATAGTCTGGAGATCATGTGTCAACCCGCCTTGCAAGTGACCTTTGGATGCAAAACGCCCAATTAGAAACTTGGTAATTGTCGTTTTGGGTGTACCAAGCCTCTGTGCAGACACACTGGTTTCTGTACTGTCTACATAATCTAGGGCTCTCGCCCACTTTGTAGACTGAATGCTTAAAACTCTTCCTTCTTATTTTGATAGGTTATAAGCCCGGAGCTTTTGCTTCGGCTTGGCAAACCTAGTAAAACTTCCCTTATTTAGTTTTTATTATTATATTTATATAGATCATTTTTAAAACGGTTTTCTGACGATCGGAGAGTTGATTAAAATCTAAGAAACCAAAAATAAATCCTTTCGAAAATATATAAAAGAGAGGCATCCGTATAGAATTTCGTTTCAGGGCCTTTTCTCTCTTGATTTAAATCTTTGTATTTATTTTATTGATCATTATAAGTATTATAAACGATTTTTCTATCGAGATTACTTTTAATTTTGGTAGTTTTGTTGAGGTAGGCTTTTTTTGTATTAAAACGTATAAAACCTAGGATCTTTGTTATTTGTCCAAGGACCTTGAGATAAAACTTTTATTTTAATTTAATTTAAACGATTTACATTTTTTGATACGAAAGCGATAACGATAATTTCGTTTTTGAAAGCTTTGCGCCTTTATTTGAAGACGAAATAGATAGTAGGCGTATAGATGTATTAAACATCTTTAGTAATGCGGATCTATTCGATTTAAAGGTCCGTGTTTCTTTAGAATTTAAAGAAAAAGGCTTTGTTATCATTTTAGATAATAGCAACGCTTCTATTGGGGAAGCAAATCACTATTTTGAGGGCTTGTATTAAAACCTCATTGTATAAATCCTGTTATTGCGAATCACTTTGGGTATTACTTATTAGCATTATCTAAGTGTAGCAGCATACCTCTAAAACGATTACCGTAGGCTCACCTACTATAAAACCAATAGCTTATATTAATAGCAGTACCACTATATCTAATACAGAAGCTTAAGGTGAATTATTAAATCTTGAGCATTTAGCGAAATCTATTGGATAATTAGATTATTAAAATCAGGTTAATAAAAATATTATATTTTCGATAACGACGGCGCTAACAATGTATTATATATTTATTACATATAGCAATAGGTTTCATAGGCGTTTTTGCTATAATGGCGAGATTAGCAACGTTAGGTCAAAAATATTATTATCTTCTCTTTTATAGAGATGATTAAGGGCACAATACGCTATATACCGACTATTTACGAGATTCTATAGCGGGTTAAAGGAGAGTTTGAAGATAAAGGATTTAATGTATTTTAGAAAACCTATTAGGATTGGAAAGAATTGATTATTGCTAAATTCGACAATTTATAGGCGTTCAGACACAAATCCTTCGCATTTAGGACGAGTTTATTTGAATAGATTCAGATAAGCTTAATGTAAGCTATTAGATTTATATCTTGTTTTTAAATTTATTAATGGATTTGGTATTGAGTATAGCAGTTGGAAAACTTTGGTTTAGGGAAGATAGGTATTTGAAATAGTCCTTAATCTTTATGAAGTGCTCCGGAATTTGGAAGCTAAAGAAGCTTGTATTTAGAAGAGCTTTAGCTCGGAAGTTCCGGTTATAATTGTTGGAATTAAGATTGGCGACCATTATATTATATTGGTCATAGTGGCTTAGTGCATTTATTGTTATGAAAAAGGTTATATTGGAAAAGATTATATTAAGAAGTATTTTAAAAAAATATTTCAGTTATCAAAGCGTTTAGAAAAATATAAAAAGAAATATAAGCGTTAGAAGGTAATAATAGCTAAGGTTAGACTTTAAGGGGAGATAATAAAGACGAGAATAATATTTAGGTATAGGCTAAAATGGTTATGATTGATTTTTCCCTATTTATTTCTCTATTTAAGATTGTTATTAACGTCCTTGTTATTTTATTTAGCTTTTTTTAAAGGAGAGACCGTTTTTTTAATAGTTATATATCTGATATGATATATTGTACATGATTAATTCATTGTTGATATAGAGTATAGAAGTCTATTATGCAAAGACTATATAAACCTGACTTTTTTTATTAATTATATTGAAATAGTTATTAGAATGCGAAATTATCAGGTTGAAATTTATAGTAAAGGCATTATTAAGTTTTGATATATTCGTCACGATCGCTTTTAAGCTTATCTTATTGTTTATAATATTTTTTATATTATTTATTTAGGGTAAAACTATATATTTGTTTTTTATTTAGCCGATATAGATATTGAGCTATTATTATTTAGCGAGGCTTGGTTTATTAAGAAAACTAATGTTATTTTCGTTATATATCTTATTGGAAATATTTATATATTGCAGATAGCCTAGGTTACAATCTAAGCTTCAATCTTTTAATTTATTGATTTTAAATAGAAAGTCTAGTTAGTATAAATGTATAGCTTGTTAGTTTATTAATTTTAATTGTGTCTACGAAATAGTGGATGGGATAGATGTTGTTGAGTGGTTCTATTTGTGTATAGCCTATTGTAGAAGTGAAATATACGAAAATGTCTATAAAAATATATTTCCAAAAAGAGAATATGTTAGAGACGTTATTCATATGGATATCTGCGGGCTTTTTAAGCATATCAGCTATAAAGGGGAAGAGTATTGGGTTATTTTTATTAATAGAAAATCCCGCTTAAGTGAAATAATTGCTATAAATGATGAGTGAAATAGCTAATTAAGGCTTCCTGCCGAATAGGCAGAGAGCCACAGCAGATTTGGATAATTAGCCTTGGCCAACTACCCCTGCCCCTATATAAGGCGGTGGCAGAACCAACGGGTAGCCAGGGGATGATTAGTCATCCCAATCTGGCCCTAACTACCTTCAACAGCTACCGGCCCATTTATCAATTTTCTTTATATAACAACCACAAAACCAAAACCGATTAAATAAACAAAAGACATCCGAATACGTAACCCCTAATATATATCTAATATTAATTAATACGTAACTTATATATTAAGCCAAAACATAGATTAGTAAACCGACAAATCTTTCTTTTATATTAAAGAATATTTGAATGCGACGAATTTACGCCTTTTGGACTTTTGAAAAAAGATAATATAATAATAAAAAATCGATTAATTTACTATTAAATTAGATAGCTTGAATTCAATTTGTTTCTTTTATATATATAATTATTTTCTAACTATACTATAATAAATCTTCGATTTTCCTATAGCTATATATTCTATTAATATACGCCTAACCTACCTAAAATGTATTTAAAAGACTTTCTAATTAAGAATTCTCTCTTTAAACCTAGAATTCGGTCTTAACTTCCCTAGATCTTTAATATAAAAGTCCGAGATTATAACCCTTTTAATGTTATTTACCTAATCGATTAATTATAAATCGAACGCAAATATATGGAAAGATTTTCGAAAAATAAATTAACAACTTTAAAATTAGATTACCCTCCATTTTCCCTTTGCCCTCTAAAATTTGATAGATTTTTTCAACGTACTTAATAATAACAATAACTCGGCAATTGTATCTATGTAAAAGCCTAATTAAGAACTCTTTTAAATTAAATATTTATTTTATATTCTATATTTTATTTTCTTTTTTTACCTTTTTCTTGGAAGAAAAGGCCGAATTAAAAAGCGTATTACTAGCCTAAATCTTCATATTAACTATAATTAAATATATAAAATAGAATTAAACAAATCAATAAGGATCTATAAATAAATACGGATAAATAGAAGATATTTTATTTAATTCGTATATAATTGCTTTGTACTTTATATTCTTTGGAATAAACTAGTATAGTTTTTTTGATATATATTTCACCTTCCTTATTACCTACGAACCGAATTAAAATCATAAAAGCTACAACTATATATAAAAAACATAAGATAAAATCGGGCAATAGCCTAGATAATAAACCTACCTGACTTTTAAACCGATCCCGGTCTATTTCGCATAATAGCTAAAAATAAAAGCCTCCCTATTTATATTTACGAATTTCTAATAGCTCGTAAGCTTCCTATATAAACGCGATCTTATAAATATGAACAAACGGAATTATAATACCTTTAGGCCCTTACGGATTAAATAAAAGCTTTTAATATTTCGTTGATATTGATTATTAATAAAACATAATTAATAAGGTTTTTAAAAAATGCAATCAACTATTTATACAGCCTCTACAATAACTAAATATTATATCGAGAAAAAAATCTAATACAGAGTTATAGATTTCGTATATAGACGAATTTAAAAACAAATCCTTTTACTATTCAAAAACGTACCTCGTAATTTTCGTTGAATTTTTAAGAATTTCTTTCGCTATTATAACGTCTATACAAGGCTTAATATATACAATAATATCTATATCTTTTACTAATTAGCATATATTATAAGTTTCCTTGAATAGCATATTGACGAGCTTATATAATATAAATTCGGTCCAGATTTACAAATCGGCAGAATTTAATAAATATAACGTAATGAATTCATTATATAATGCCCGGCTATCTTAGCTATATCCGGAAACTCTATCATTATAATTGAAACGTTTTACAGCCCTTTTTTATTATACCTAAGCTCGGCAATCCTTGCCGAGCTACGATTATGTTTGATTAAAGCAATATTAACGGAGATAGTCAGCTTTTACTATTTAAAAGTAGCATATATTAACGCTTATCTATTTATAAAACCCGTAAAGTTATAATTATAATGTAGAGTTTTTCAAAGAAATAAAGAAATATACCCGATACGCTTATATGTTAAAGCTCGCTATTTATTATATACTATATAATTCTAAACCTAATAAATAGCTTAGACGATAGAGCTTTAAAGATGATAAACTATATTATATAATAGCAAAATAACAATATAGATATAGAGATAAACGGTTATTAAACGTTTAATTTATAGCTAGAAAAGCTCGTTAATTAATGGCTTATTAAGTAACCTATATAATAGCTTATTAAATAACTTATTAATTAACACCAATATTTATAATAGTTAACTGAGCGTTAAATCTATTAGCACCTATGGTTTGAAACCCCCTATAATAGTTTAATACAATATTTCCGGCTTAGAACCCTCTATAGCTGCCTATTTCAATACTTTGGATTCAGAACCCTTTATAACAGCGTATATCTATAAATAGCCTAAACCTTATGTTAACGATCTCTATATATAATTTTACGCTTATTAGCGTCTTTAACCTCGCAAAAACTCTTCTAAATATTATAATTAATTTTAGCAAACGTTGAAGGCAAAATAAAAAGCAAAGATTATAGCTAAGTTATACAACCTTTATAGGGATCTGCCGTTGATAAATATGCTAATAATTAAATTAAATATTTGGATATACTAAACGTTTGCTAAAATCTAGAATTATAATAATAATTATATCGGTAAACTTTATAATATTTTGAAAACTAAAACGCGCCCATTCCTCAATATTTACTATATATTATATTTCTTCGTATTTTAATAAAAGACGTTAAAACGTTTAACATCTATTACGTAATTAAAAACGATATATTTGCTACTATATATAACAAATCAAAAGCCCATTTTAATATAGAAACAATCCGCTTTTAATATTATTACGATTGGATATTTATAATATTTACTATAACATATAACGATAATTTAAAAATAAATATCCGAGAGATATTTTAAAAGCTATACGATAAGCTGGCATTATATTAGTATATATAAAGCAAATATAACGATTTGGAATTATTAGCAATATTTACTTAAATATGCTATAACGTTAAAGAATTAGAATAAACCCTTTAGATTTATTTCATTTCTTTTCAATAAATGTTTACAAAGCTATAATACTCTTTAAAGATCTATCTAACTCGCTACAAGACCTCCTATATTATTAAAACCATTAAAAGCTGCTTTAATAACAAATACGAATGTAATTATTCCGACGATTTAATAATCGTCAAACATATATTTTATATTAACCGCCGCTATACCGACAATGGCCGTAGGGGCTGTAAGCTCAAATTTGACTTTACGCCTAAATATAATAATATCAAATCCAAAAATATATACTATAGCAATACGCTTAAAAGCCTTTTCCGTATTAATAATAACGATAGAGCTAAAAGTAATTTCCGTGAAGATCAGGTTTACGTTATTTATTATAAAAAGGGCTATTAGTTTACTAATTATTCTATACAAACGCGCATCGTAATACGTAATATCTATATTTCTTATTATTATTATATCAATATAAACCTAGCTATATAATCGTAATATTATATCTAATTGAAAATAACGAATTTAATTCATTATTTAAAAAGAAAACCTCCTATCAATCCCAATATCCCCAATAAGTATAATTTTATCTAATAAATAATAATAGCACTAGCTTCTAATTATAGCTGATTTATTTAAGAAAAGATTAACAATGAAACGTTTATATACCGCGTTATTGATAAAAGCATTTTTAGTGCTAAGATATAAGCCCCCGTTAGCTAATTCGTATGAAATTAGTATTTACAAAATACGGTTTAAAGTATCCTGGTAAATACCGGCGCTATTAAAAAATTTATAAACAGTAAATATTAATATTTTACTTTTAAAGACGAATATGGTTTTAGTTAGATAAGAACTAAAAGGGTAATATATCTATTGCTTTTAGCTTTAAACACGCTATAATTCTTATAAAAACTATTAAAATAGATGTTCTAATTAACTTAATTATATTTTATATAACAAAGATTAATATCTTTTTTTTGATATTTTTAATAAATATAAACCGTTTATAAATTTACTAAAATAATATTATAAACAAGCTTATCAGTATTCGATTTAATACTCGGCTTTCAGTTCTTTTTAAATAAAAATACCCATGAGTATTCTTACGCTATAAAGAAACTATATACTTATTAATAGAGGCCTAATTACGAAATCTTTATTAATAAAGCGGTTATTTATCTATTAAACGAGTTAATAAATTTCTTAAATACGCTAAATTTCATAATACTTCAATAGCAATTTTCGCCGAGATTAAGAAGTTTTGCTATATATACTGAATAAACGCTTTTGTCCTATAATAATTTAAATTTTCCCAATAAGGGAATCACGAATTCAGTTTTAAAATGACCGTTAACGTTTTATATATCAATAGCGACGGCCTAATTCTATATATTATAGATTCGGCTATATGATTTTAAGCGGGATATACTTTAAAAAATATATCCGTATATATAATATATAACACGTTCGATAGAATTAGGTATAATATCTATTTCGAATTACCTAATATCGTCATTTACGATACGAATATTAATTTCGCTTTTAATACATCCTATTTAAATATAGCTATATAAAGCATTTGTTATAAAGAGATATTTATAAAAGCTGATTAATATATTAATAAGGTCGAACGTTATTATAAGCCGTTACAATATATCTTCGGTATATATAAAGCGGAATTAAACAATATAATATCCAAAGAATACCGGTAATAAATATAATTCAAAACTATTAATAATATCGCGAATAACAACGGTATTATCCTAACTGTTTTAATCTTTAATGCTTATCTATATATATATATATATATAAACTCCGTTTTTTTCTATTTTTAATATCAATTATAATAAAATAATAACTAAGGCTATTAAAAAACTCCGTATATTTTAAACGAAATATTAAATCACGGATATAGTATACCGCCGCCTTACTTTTAAAATTAAAATCTTTTTCAGATGTCTATTTTATAATAATATATATATTTACCGCGAAAGGATTATCTAGATTAGCTTATATTCAATTGTTATAATGAAATGCTACAACGTTACTCTAGATATATTAAATAAATTTATTGTTTTCCGTTTTACGTGAATTTAGCTATATTATATAAAAAAGTACGAACTCTTTAACGCCGAAAATTCTATAGATTTAAATTTAATAATTAAAGATTAACCTAAAACTAAAGCTAAGCTTAAAATCAAAGCTAAAGTCCTAGCCCGCCGTAATTATAAACGGCTAAAAAGTAGTATAAATAAGCACAAAGCCTTAATTATATATTTTAATAAAAAGGAACGCGACGATGACGTATTAACCGTTAAATTATATGTCAAAGATACTATTAAAATGCTCGGGAAATCTTTCGAAATATCTAATCATAACGAAATCACCGGCTTCGTCGGCGCTAGAATTTTAAGCTATATTAAATATCATCCTTATATACATATTAAAGAGCGTATTTTTTTTTTTACGAATAATATATGAAGTTAAAGGAAAGGCTTTAACTAGATACGTTTTAAAAAACTTATAATTTATAATTTCAATTTATAACAATAAAGGCAAAAATAAAATCTCTTATCAAGCTTTAAACGATCAAGTATAATATTTGTTTTTGTATTAATCAAATAAAAAAATATATCTCTTTATTCGAGATATTATTTAAATATATCTATAAATCCAACAAAAACCTTAAAGGGATGATTTTACTTTGTTTCCCGAAAGAATTAAAAAAACGCTACCCCGAAAGCATTATAATATATATCTTTTTGCTATTATATAATATCTTTAAATTAAGCTTATATCAATACGATAAATACCGGCTTGATTGCAAAAACAACCTAAATATATTTATTTTTATATACGATCTATATGTAATAATCTTAAATTAAATTATCGACGGCTTTAACATAGCTAACTAATAGACTAACGATACCCTTTTATTCAAAATAATCAATTTCGCAGCCTATATAGAGCATAAATTAAAAAAAGCCGGCTTTAAAGTTAAGCCCAAAATTATTCTTCATACGTACTTTTTAATTAATCTTGACGGCGGTATTATGAAACTAGATAACAATAACGCTTTAATTACGAAAAAGAACCAAAACAACCGCCTAGGTTTTATCGACTTTAGAATTAACAATTATACCTAACGCTATATCGAATAATACATATACGCAGCCTATATCACCTTTATTTATTAATTTAAAACTATTTTCAATATCTCTATTATAATTTAAACCATTAAATTATTTAACGAAAGGGTGAAAATCTTTCATAAACCCTTATAATAGATAATGAATAATTTACATCGAAACCTAGTATATATATTATTAAATCTTTTATATACGAAGCTATATATATTTCTAAACGTGCCTTTAGCTAATTATAAAAGCTGGAATAATTAAATCGGTTAGATTAATGTATTAAGCGAGGAATATAATTAGATAAACGATTATCTTATAATATATAGCAATTTCATTACGAACATAAATATATATTTTAAATATATTATATATAACGTCCTCTACGCCTAACCCTATAAAATAATTGTTAACTTTGATATTAGCTATTATCTCAATATAATTATCAAAACAATTACGGAATATTTATAATTCCATACACTTCCTTTTATTCTTATATAAAGTCCTTATTCTTATATAAAGTCCTTATTCTTATATAAAGTCCTTATTCTTATATAAAGTCCTTATTCTTATATAAATACTTCATTAAACTTAGCATTTTTAACGAAAAGCGTTTAAAAATGGATATAATAGCTCTCCGAAAATGATACGAAAACTGTGAAATCGATAAAATCCGCTGGATAATTAACGATAATAGCCCTGCTAATATTATATTTAAAAGCGTTTGAAGTATAGCGCCAATTTAATTAATTTATATCAACGAATTAATCATAAAAGTTAAAGCGGCTATCAAACGCCTTAAAAAAAGCTCTAATTATATAAATTATAGAGATTTCGAAGAAGTAAATCTGATAAAGCTGATATATAATAATTAGCTTAATAAAGCTAATATATAATTATAAGCTTAATAAAGCCGGTGTGCTAGGGCAGGGTGTGATGGGTGTATCTAGGGGTGAGATTAAGATATCTTGGGCTTTGATCAAAGTACGATTACGGGCATAAAGCAATCGGGACGGTGGTTTTCTTTTCAAGCCCTAATTTTAATTTTTAGCATTTGCTTTCTTCCTTTCGTCTTATATACTCTGATTTTAATGCCCCCAAGTTTAATCAGAACATGAATATTCTAAATTACGATTCTTATATACTTTTGAGCTTATATATACCCCGATTCCGATTTATTGTATCGGCTTTAATAACTCCACTAAATTAAATATTAAAAATATCCTTTAACGAAGCTATTACATAAAGCCTATTGGCTATACTTTGGCTCATCAATCCTTCGAACCGGATTATTATTTTATAAATTTATACTCTATATTTTTTAAGGATTATTAAGATATAGTTTATTATAAGGCTTTTTATTAATAATTCGGTAATTATATTTTATATCAGATTGTTTAGATTTATTTTTTAAAATTAATATCTAATATTTTCTTTAATTCATTATTTTTATAATGATTATCTTTCTTTTATATTATCTTTATTTCGGCTTTTTTCGGTGCTTTAATAACTTTCCAATAGAATCTTATATTTAATTAAGATAATACGTATATAACGATAATTAACCGATACATAAGATAAATATATTATTTATAATTGCTTCAGAGTATAACGCGGATTTGCTATGATTCGGGATAGCTTTTATAAATTGAAGAATATATTTAATAAAATATTATTTATCGACATACTTGAAAGATGTAACGTATACCTGCTACGGTATACGATAGATCTTAATAGATCACGAAAGTTTAGGTTATAAAAGCTATACCGCCAATTTAACGGGAAACCTAAAAGCTAAATATAAACCTTAATAAACCTGATCCTTTTAATTGGAAATAAGCGAGTTTTAGGTTTACATTTTATATTTACTAAAATTATAATATATTACGGAATATAAGCTTTACCGAAAGTTTATTAGAATTTAAAGCTATACGAAGCTTTTAAATTAAAGAGTTCTTTTTTTTTAAAAAAAGACAATCCTTATTTCGGAATTTTATAAAATATTAAAACGGTAAAAATATAAAAGCTAATAATTAATTACGATTTTAATCAAATTGTTATAGAAAGAGATTAAATATTAGATATCTTTCGAAAGATACTTTCCTTTTTCTTTTTTCTTTTTAGCGCCTTCGAAAGGTTATAATTTTATATCGTTAATAACTCCTCTTTATATACCTAATAATTCGACCTCATATTTTCGCAAATTAAATATATTTATATATCGATTTCTTTAAATTTTATTTATTCCTTTAGGTTTTTATTTACCTTTTCTTTGGATATTTTTATTTAAAAAAGCTTTATTATTGAAGATCAAATTTTATATAATCTTTTATATTTAAATTTTTACCTTTCTATATCATATCTTTTTTTAAAAATCCCAAAATCGCCGACGATCTCTTTGGCCGGAAATCACTCAAGCTATCTAATACCGCTTTGGCCGATATTAATGGATTTTCTTTAAGCAATAAGGATACCTTATTTATCCAAGATCTATCTCTACTATACCTTTTGATTAATTATAATAAATATAATGGTAATAATGATGCTTTTATTCTTTTTTTATAGCCGGCGCTTTATTAAGAATTAATTTATTAGTCGTTTTACCCTGATATATTCGCCGTTTAATATTTATACGGCCGAAGTTGTAAATAAAGCTATTAAGAATTCGTATATAATTCGGGAGATTTTGGCGAACGACTTGGCCTATTCTTTTAATCATCACGATATTATCGAGCTTTTTTTTAAAGATTGATTTCATTAAGCGTCGCTTTTATTTGAATAATAAAGACTTTTCGGCTTTATAGCAATAGATTACCGATGTAACCCTAGGCATTAAAGTAAAAGGAGTTTTGTAACATTATACGGATTAAAATGATATTTAAGCTTATTTAAAAGAAATTTTTATCTTTAATGATAATTAGTATTAATTCTTTATTAGTGATCGATTAATAATATTGATACGAAATTATTATCCAAAGAAGCTCGAAATAATAATATTTTGGTTTTCGCTTATAATCGATACGCACGGATAATTGACTTTTAGGAAAAGGTTAAATTAGCCTTTTCGTTAAATTAGCGAGTTTTATAGTAATGTTAATATTAAATAGAGGAAGCGGCTTATTTAGATAGATTATAGAACTTTCAAATTTAAAAAAGGTTTTTAATCCGAATTATTTTGAAAGGTTCGCGAAATGGTTAAAAGTATAATTAATAAGCGTTAATTAGATATATATATTTTAGGCTTATAAAGCGAAGCCGAATATTTCTTTTAATAATTAATAATAGGTATCGATTTGGTTCAATTATAGCTTTGTCTATTTATACGTAGTTTTGATCAGGATATTGACTTTATTTAAAAACCCGAATTTATTAAAAGTCGTTTAATTCGGTTTGCGCCGGTGATTAAGGTGGTCTAGCGGCCTTTTAGCTTTTAGATTATTTTAATAAAAGCTTTATTCCGGAAGGTTTTAAATAGCGTTTTAAAGGTTAAAGCTATGGCGGTTAAAAAATTATAATTAATGATTTAATTAAATAATTCGAATATATCAAGCTATATATATAAAAGACATTCGAAAATATGATGGCTAATTAGAGGATTAATATAGAAAGAAATATTAAAAATGATTGTTTATATTAAAAGTTACGTTTATGATTAAGTTCGTTTTATTTTGAATATAAATGTTTTTTAAATATAGAATAAAGAAGGAGTTCTTTAGAAAGATAAGTTTGTTAATATTATCGTTATTATTTATAAGAACGGTATTCTTTTGATTTGTTATAATTACGGTAATTTTGATTAAAATGCTTCGAATTATTTTTAGTTAAATGAAATAATCTTTTATAGATTTTTATATATCGATAAAATTCAAAGCGTTAATCAAAAATAAGATATTGAAAAAGAGATTGAGATAGATATTAACGATGCTTTAAATCCCGATATAGTTAAATTATAATATAATAAATTTAGTAGTATGGTTAAATATGCTTTTAATGGATTAGCCTTTTATTTTTAGAATTATATCATTATATTTATGATTAAATATTATGAAAAATAGGTAATTAAGAAGTTTTATAATGTAAAAAAACGTTAAATTTGGTATCGGCTTTATCGTCGATAATCTTTATCTAATTATCTTTAAAAGTATACGGATTAATTAATTTTAATTATAAATGAATTTGAATAAGGTGATAGTTGGCTTTTATATTAGAGGTATTTCGAGAGTTTTATATTAGAAAAGCTAAAATGGTTAATATAAATATTTTGGTTAATAATAAAAAAAGATAAAGCTAAATTATTTTTCGATATCTTTAGAAATCTTAATAAAAGATATGGTTAATTTTGATCGGAAGATATTTAATTTTATTACGCCGGGTTTTAAATTATTCCTTTTATTTCGTTAAAATTAAAAATATAGCTATTTTTGATATTATAGCGGGCATTCTTGATCCGGAAATTATAGAGGTTACGCCCGTTTTATTTTCCGTTATTGATCTATTTATCCGTCGAGGCCGGCTTTAAGCTTTTATTAGATGAAACGAAAAGATTAAAGCGTTTTCGGTTTTGATTTCTATGTAAAAGATCGCTTATTTTTTTTATAGGAAAACCGAATATATGTAATAAAGATTTATTTTGAGTCGATATGATTAATTAGTTAATTATTTAGGTTATTTTATAGATTCATAATATAAGTAAAGGTATCAAGATTATTATCGTCGAGATAAAAGAGGAATTATCGTTAATTAATTGCTTGGCAAACTTTTCCGTTCACGTTTTTTTAGATATATTTAAATATATTGAGTAATTTCCGCGAAGCTAAAATCTCCCATTGAATATAACATATCTAAATATAAAAGCATAGTTATGTAATATATCTTGGAGAAGATTTCGTTTATTATGGATAAGCTTTCGTATTTATAAATAATATAATATAACGGAGAGTAGTAAGATGGGATCCTAGCGTTATTAAGTTATGATTATTTTTAAATCTTTATTTGTAATAATTATTTAAATTCAAATATATAAATATTTAGTATTATAGAGCGAGATATGAGTTCGTTGTTATATCTCAATATTCGTCTAGGAGTTTCGATAAATGAACTTTTAGCGTTTTGATAAATATTAGAATTAAATTTAATATTATCTTTTTATTATATATTAATAAGAATTAGCGTGAAATAATTAGCGTTAAAAGAGTTAATTTTATCTATTATAATAATAGTATCAATAGTATTAGCTTTTTCTTTATTATATTTGTTATTAATAATGGTGTTGATGATATTATATTTAAGTTATTTTTAATATGCCTTTTTTTGAAAACGAGCTATTAATTTAAGAAGATAGAAAATAAGTTAATGGCTAAGCTATTATTTAGTACTAATCGAATCGTTTGTATATTATGTAATAAGAATTAATTTTTGTGTATATTTAGGATATCGGAAAATTGATTCTAGGTTTTGATTACGTATATTAATATCTAAAGACAATCGATTTCGTATAGCTAGGATAATTTTAAGATTTGCTATAATTTTTAATTCTAAAAGATGTTTTTAGATATCTTTAAGATAGAGAGAAGGTAAGAATATATTTAGCCTCCTTTTTAATAAGCGATATATATTAAAATTGATTGTTAAAGATGAAGGGTAATATAAGCCAGTTTGTATAAATATTCCGTTTAATCCGCTTTTAGTATTTATTTATACCGAAATGAATAAATTAAACTTGGGGTTTTTTATCAGGTTTTAGGAAAGGGTAAGGAAAAGCTAAAAAATAACTTTTTTTTAAATTCAACGGTATATATAAGAAAGTGGCCGATAAAATACCTTTAATCGATAATATTCGTTTCGATAGGTTTGTTTGAAAGGGAAATGTTAATTAGAAATAACGTTATGAAAAAAAGGTTATAAATCTACTTTAGACTTCTTTATTGAACGTTTATAATCGCTTTATTAAATTAAGGTTTTTAGCTATATTTGTTAGTACAAGGTTTACGGAAAGGCGTTTAGCTATAATAATAATCGATACCTATTTAACTTTATATAATTAAAAACGTTAGCTATTTATGTTATTTTTTACTATAAAGCGGCGTTGAGGTAGGGGGAATAGTATATCAATGTATTTAATAAAAACGTCGTATTATTTTGAATTACCTATATTATTAATCATGACGCTTTTTAAGACCAAAATAATATTGTTTTAAAAGTTTTAAGGATAATAGCTAACGATATACTTTATATATATATCGAGCGAGGTATTTGAGAAAAATCGCATGACGTTTATCGAAATCGTTGGTTTTTCGTAAAAAGAAAAAAGACGATAAATATCGGGTTATTGATAATAGCTAAAGTTATAATCGTGTAACGATAAAAGATCCACAGATCTTTTCAAACGCCGACGAATTCGCTAAGGACTTTGGTATATATAAAGTTTTCTTATTTCCAGAGTTTTTTTGGAATATAATCAAATGATATCAAATTTAATTAATAGAGATCTACCGATGATTTCAATTATATTAGGCTTTTTTGGAATAAATATATATTTTTAAGACATTATTAACTTAATGGTTTAGTTTAATAAAGTATTAATAGATTGGTTTATAATCTAATCTTAATAGTATACCGGCTTTTTATTAATAATATATTAATTAAAAGCTTTAAAACCGATTAAAGCGGTAAAAAAAGTATTAAATTATTTAATATTCGTCGATTTACTTTGGATTATTTAATCAATATTGATAAAGTTTTGTATAATACTAAGTTGGTCGATAGGACTATTATTGCATGAAATTTTAGTAGTGCTATAAGAAGGTGGATATTTTAGATTATATCTGCGGTTCGATTAGATGAATATCGATGGACGATAAAGTTAAAAAGATTGTTAGATAGCTTTTTTGAATTAATATCAGCGAAATTTAGAAAAGAAATCAAGTTTATACAATTTTTATTATAGGTAGTATCACAAGATTGCTATTATCGAGCTGTGTTTTCTAAATTTTGTAACGAAAAGTATTATATTTTAATAAGTCTTTGTTCAATAGGCCGCTATAGATAAGATTAAAGCGTTGATTATCTCGAAGTTAATTTTGGTAAATATTGATTATGCGGTGGGAGAAATTATTTTAATATTTGACGTTCGGTTTAAAAGATAAAGTAGAGTATTCTTTTATTATATTAAAGAATAACGATATTTAATTCGATACAAAAGTGGTATATGGTCAAAAACCGTGAAGGGTTAGAATTAGATTGAAAAAAGCCAAAAGTATTTTTTATTATATCCGGAAATTTCGCTATTAGCTATACGGTATTTATTTCTTTTTAAAAATTAAGAATAAAATTTTTATTTAATAATTGAAAGAGTGTAATATTAATATATGAAGAGCTTTGATTATCCGTTAGCTAGGTATAATCCGGATATTTGATTTTATAATCCGTTATATTTTAAATAAAAAGAATTTAGCAATTGATTTGTTTTCTTATAAGCTTATTATTCAAGCCGATATCGGTATAAAAGAGGTTAAAGAAGATATTAAAGATTAAGTCAATGCTTGATTGAACATTTCATTAGGGCTTATTGCCGAGATTTTGTACAATATATTATTAAGTTTATAACTTTTTTGACTAAAGAATTAAAAAACTGGTTTATATATCGGAAATTAGCTATGTGTTTTTAAATTATAAAATAAACTTTTCGTAAAAGTATATTTCCGATTAACGGTTATGAAATATTAAATTATTGATGGCTATCTATGGTATTGGTTAGATTTATAGCGGGATTTTGAAAAAAAGATATATAATAGAGGATCTAGAGTTAAAGCGTTAGATTATTTATAAATATTATAATTAATTTAAGCATCGAAGCCGAAGGGCGATTTATTATCAAATAAGAATATTATATTATCAAAACGTTTGGTAAATAAAAGTCGAGAATATATATCGAATATATCTTATTTATTTTTAATCGATAATAAAACGTTTAGCGAAATGATAATTCTTATGTATTTTTATCAATTTTAAATAAATATTTATAAACATTAGCAATATATTTTAGGTTTAGAGGGGAAGATTTACCTTTTATTTAAGGCTAAGTGATTTAATAAAGTGGATCAAAGCTATTGTGAAATTTAGCTTAACCGTTAAAGAAATCACGGTTGTTTTTATAAATTTTGTTTTATATCGTTACGGAGCTTTTTTAGTGATGGTAATTAATGGTTATTAAGTTATCAAAATTGAATTCGCTATTATATTTTATTATTTCGGAATATTGAAAATAATGGTTTTAGTATATAATCATCGGGTTAATAATAATATAAAAGTAGGGTATATTCGTTTTATTACGATTTTTCTTTTCAAATATTAGGTTATAAGATAAAGGATAGTTAGAAAATTCTAAGTATTATATTTTTATCGACCGTATAATTTATTATTCTAGTTATAGGTATATATCGGTTGTTTTAATATATATGTTTAAATTTAGTATTTTTATAAAGGTTGATATATTTATTTGGCGGGTTTTGGCGTAGGAATATAATTCAGATATTTAGATATTTTGGATAATTGGATTAGAATGTCGTTGGAATATAGAGGAATCGTTCGAAAAGTTAATAAAAGAGTATATAAGCGTTGGATATTAATAATTTATCGCTATAATTTAAATCAATATTTAATGAAAAAGTGGTTAAAAATCGGTAATATTATTTTAAGGTATACTGATGTTTATAATATTGATTATAGAGTAAGTCGGAAATGAAAATGTCGTTAATTTGAGTCTTTTGAAATAGCGGAGGTTTTTACGGAATAAGTCTATCGTTGATAAATGATAAGAAATTATTTAATTATAGAAACGCTTTTAGTTAAAAGATTGAAAAACATTACAATGGATGATTATGGAATTTAGTAATTAGAATCTTTGATATTATAGGAAAGAGATTTTAATAAAGAAAAGGAGAAATTTGAGGAGTAATTGGAAGATTTTGCTTTAATTTTAAAGGAAATTTTGTTTTTATAGATAATCTTTATTAATGGACCGTTGGTTTTAGCACCGACTTTTATCATTTTTAAAGAGGAGTTTAGTTAGGAAGACTTTGATTAAAATAAAAACAAATGGGAAAATATTTATTTAATGAAGATAAAAGTTTAATAAAGAAATATAAATAAAAAGGAAGAAGTTTAAATTATCTAATTATTTTAGGCGGATATATAAAATTCTTTCGAAACCGATTTTTTATTCAAAGGTGATTAAGCCGAAGCTAATATTTGTTATTTTAAATTCTTTATATTCTTTCGATAAAAGTATTTAGTAATTAAATTTGTATAGCGAATTAATAGCTTTGCTTTATCAAACTTTCTTTATTAACTATTAATTCGAAGGCAAGCAAAAAGCGGTAGCTAATGGTTTAATAATTTTATTTTTATAGCCTGATTTTTCTATACGATTTATCTTCTTAATAGCATTATTATATTTGGTTTATTCGGATAAAGTTGGGCGTTGTTTATTTAGAAGCATTATTATATTCGGTTCGCTTTAGTAAAAAGCGGCGTTGGCTATTGTAAAGTATTATTGAATTTATTCTTTTCTATCGTTTTGGTTAGCTAAATTAATTACCTTTTTATCTACAAGATTATAGGTATATTAAGATTATTTTTGGACTAAAGAAGGCTTTTAATTAGGGAATTATATTGATTTCAGCTTATTTATGGAATTTAAAAGGTTAATATTAGGCTCAAGTTTAATTTCTCTTTAATATTTTTACCATCATATCCGTTAGTAATAGAGTAGGTCGGTATGTTAATGTACACGATTATTTTAAAAATATTTACAGTATCCAAATATCTAATAATAACCTTATAGTTAATATCGATATCGACGATAACCGTTTTTATTTATTGATTAAAGTATACATAGTATTGCTCAGCTAAAGCGTTGAAATATAATTAAAAGGATTATTCTTAGGGTAACGAAGGCTTTTAATTAGAAACCCTTGCTGATTTTAGCTTATTTAAGGATCTCAAAAGGCTAATATTAAGCCTAGTTATAATTTCTTTTGATTTCTTTATTATTAAAAGATATATCTATCTTCTATGATTATTATATTGTAAAGCGTTATTATATGTAGCTAATTTCCATTTTTCTCTTCACGATATTTAGCTTAAATATACATAATGGTTATTTAGGCAAATATTCTAATAAAAGAATTATATAATGATTTCAATTTCGATCTATATTATACTAATATTGAATGGAGCTTTATTCATTTAGCTATTATGTATTTATATGTTATCCTTATAAGCGTTGAAATTGCTAATAAATTAGCAAGAGAAGAGGATATACGATAATATGTTCGATTTCTACGGGGTTCCCGGAATATTTTAATTAAACGAGCTTGGGATTTTTTTAATGGTATTAGACGATTTGACGGCTTTCGTTGGTTTAGGATTAAACAAGCTTCAAAAATAATGGACTCGATCAAAGCCTATATTACGGAGTATATAATAATTATTTTATAAGTTGATATTATATTCGAGAGATACAAATTGATTTGGGAAACAATAAATTAAAAGGATTTAGAGGTATCTAGAATTTTATGAATAATTATAAACTAAAGTATGTAATAGTATTTCTAGCTTTTAAGCGTTAAGTAAAGCGGATAGTTTATTAAAGGGTAGAGGTATAAATATACTCGTTTTTTTCTTTAATCCTTTGTATTTCTTTTTATCTTATTTATTGTTTTAATTAGTATGAGCTATAGTTTAGTTTAAATGAATATTGTCTTATTATTTTCTTTATTAAAATCGAAATATTTCATTTTATAAAACAAAAATCTTGAAAGGAAAGATTATTGTTAATTATTATTACAAATCTAGGATCACTTTCATTTTGAGATATAGGATTGGGTATATCTAAAGATCATTATTATATATTTGTTATTCTGATTATTATTTCGGCCATTATTTTATATCGATTTCTTTTTTTGTGTAAATTAGGGAATATAGGTTTAGCTTTCTTTTTTTTGAAGAGATTCCTTTTTAGGAAATAATATTTTAGGGCGATATACGAGTTTCTACGCCTTTTGATCAACTTCGGCCTTTTTTATATTTTTATTTATCTATTAGCGGGATAATAAAACGGGAGGAGATTTCGAAAAAGAAATTAAAATTCCGCGAAAGCTTAGCTTTTTAGGAACCGGAATTAATTAGGAAGAAATCTTAAAAAACGGGGCTTTTTTATTTTTAAAATTTTATTAAAATTGTTTTTTCGAATTTTATCTATATAAAAAAAGAGGATGTTTTTCTTAATATGAGTAAAAAGCGTATAGAGGAAGATGATTAACGGCTTGCGTTTTCGTTAAATAATTTTAATCGAGGTTAATAGGCTTTATTTTGCTTTATCCGTTTCGCCTTTTTAATAATTTCGATATTTTTGTTTTCGTCGATATAATAATTTATGTTTAATTATAAAGGCGAAAACTATATTGTTTAAGTTTATTTTTATATTCTAGATATCGTTAATCTTTGATTAAAATTGGGGAAGAAAAAGGAAAGAGTTTAGTTTAGTTATAATATTTTTAATAGCCGGAATTTTATTATATTTATTAAATATATATTTGTTTGTTTTTATATGATAGATATAATTAATATTTACCTTTGGATGGAAATTAAGGTTAAAGCCCGCGGGTATTCGAAAAAAATAATTATAGCATATAATTTGAAACTTATAAAGTTCGGTTAACAATAGTTATAAGATTCACGGGCGAAGTAATAATTATCAAAATTTATGTTCCGGTTTTAAAAAAAGTTAAGATAAAGAATGCTTTATTTTCGAAAATCGGTGGTCTTGCCGGTTAGAAATAAATATTTACTAGAAAGATATTCGTTATAATGTTCGATAAATATTTTATTAAGAAAACGACTTTTAAGCTTGTTTTATATGCTTTTTTAAATTATTTATTTATGTTTTATAATAATAGAGTAAAAAGATGTATTCAGGTTTTTCCTATTCTTTTTTGTTTTAAGTCTTAAAAGCGATAATAGTGATTGATATCTTTGTTCAAGAAAAAGAAGATAATCGATAATAAAAGCAACCGGGTTTTACTGGTATAAATAATGTGATTTGGGTTAGTCGGCTTATGGAAGAAAACAATATAATATCCGTAATAAGGAATTAAGGTATTATTAGATAATTAGAAGATAGGCCTTTTTGAAAAAGAAGCGGGTAAAACGGAAAAAAGAGAATATTATAATATAGGTAAAAGAAATATGAGAAAGAGAATTCTATAATATATTTAATGTTAAAAAAAAGAAGCAGCTTATTTAAATAAGTTATAAGATTTTCGTATGTAAACAAGGCCTTTAATCGGAATTATCTTTTAAAATTGGCGAAATAATTAAATAGAAATCGATAAGCGTAAATTAAATAAACATATTTTGGGCTTACCAAAGGTAACCGAATATGGCTTGTAGGAATTTATAATTAGCATTCATATATTTATATACAGTTTTAATTAAAATATTGATTTGTGTTAAAAGCTCGAATTTACCAAAAATCGCTTAATTCGGTTTAAGCTAGTGACTAAGACCAATTGACGGCTTTCTAGCTCTTAGGCGGCTTTAATAAAGCTTTATTTTGGAAAACTTTAATTAGCGCTTTCAAAGTCAAAGCTATAATAACTAAAGAAACTATAATTAGATAATTTGAACAGATAAAGCTATAATAATAGAAGATATTCGAGGATACGATAGTTTATTAGAAAGTTAAGATAAAGAATATTATAAAGAAAATGATTTTTTATACGAAACCCTACGTTTATAATAATATTATATAATTCCTAATTTAAATACCTTTTAAAAATAAGATAAAGAAATACCCTTCTGAAAATACGAATTCATTAATATTACGGCTATTATTCGTAAATTCAGCACTCGTTTATTCTATTAGAATTATAGTAGGTTTAATTATATATAAGCTTTTATATATCGATAAGACCTAAAGCGTTAATTAAAAGTTAGGTTTTAAAAAAGAAATTGGAATAGGTATTGATCAAGGTTTAGACCCCGATATAGGTAGATTATAGCGTAATAAGATTAATAGTATTATCAAATACATTTTCAATCGATTAGCCCTCTTTTATGAAACCTATATTATTAAGCTTATAATTAAGCGGTATAAGAAAAAGGTTAGCAAGAATTTTCATAAAATATAAAAGGTTAAATTTAATATCGGCCTTATTGTTAGAAATCTTTATCTAATCATTTATAAAAATAATCGGATCAATCACCTTCAATTATAATTAAATTTAACGAAGTGATTACTAGGCTATATATTGGATAATACTTTTTAAGTAATTTATAACTTTTTTATAAAACAAGTTATAATCATTAATATTAATGCTTTAGCTAATAGTCAAAAGATAAGATTAAATAATCCTCTAAGACCTTTAAAAACTCTAACAAAAGATTAGTTAATTTCAATCAAAGATCTTTAAACTAATTATACCCGGACTAAATCGTTCTTTATATTTTATTAAGATTAAGGATATAGCGGCTTTTAATATTATTGCGGGAATTCCCGATCCGGAAATTACGGAAGCTGAGCTTACTCTATTTTCCGCCGTTGATCCATTTATCTAACGAAGCTGGCTTTGGGCTTTAATTCAGCAAAATTGAAAAATTGAAATATTTCCTATTTTAATTTCCGTTTGAAAATCGTTTTCTTTTTTAAAGAAAGATAAATATATATGATAAAAATCTATTTTGAATTTCTGGTATTAATTAATCGCTTATTGAAGGTCTTATATAAATATATAATGAAAGTAAAAATATTAGAGTTTTATTATAAAGATAGAGGAAGGAGCGTCATTAATGAGTTATTTAACTAATCTTTCCGTTAATATCCTTTATATATAACTATATATATTAATACTTATCCACGGTATCGATGTTTGCCATTAAAGTATAAGATATATAAATTTAAAAGGTTTGGTTATTAAATATACTTTGGGGAAAGATTCGTTTATTATATATAAATTGTTATATTTGCAAATAATATGATATAACGGCGAATAGTTAGATATTGTTTTAGCGTAAATAAGCTACAACTCGTTTGAAATCTTTATGTTCAATAACTATTTAAATTTATGCATTACTAAATTAAATATCTAAGCGGTTAGCATTATTGAGCGAAAGATAAATTTCTTTGATATTTCTAGAAACGTACTGATAAATAAGCTACCTACCGCTTTAATAAATATTGGGGCTAAGTTTAACATAATCTCTTTATTATATATCAAAAAGAACTACTTATCAATAATAAACGTTAGAGAGATTAATTTCATTTTTGAATAATAATAATATCGTTAAAATCGTTAGCGTGATAAAATACGCGATTTATATTAGTAATATTAATTCTTTATTTATTATATTCATTTTTAAAAAGAATAGAGATAGTATTATCCAATATTATCCTTAATATACCTTTTTTATAATAAACTATAGGAACTATAATATGAGCCCAGCCGTCCTTCTAAAGGTTCACACCTTCTTAGTCAGCTTTGTTTAATCGGGCAATCTAGGTAACAGTGGGCCCAGCGAATACGCTGGCCCTGCAATTAGCTATAATGTTAATACTAATCCGAATCGGGACTAACGCTTTTCGGGGCCGCACTTAGATTTAATTAACAATAGCCCTACAACTGCCACTCTCTGATTTCTCTTTTCAAACCAACAATAAAATCGACTTATAATCAATACATATACTACTATATCCATTAATAATATACCCTACCGATATTAATCAATTCCAATAGAATTAAAATAAATGGTAAAAAAGAAAGATCTATTAATCCAAAGTTTCGCAAATCTACTTTCAATAAAACGGATCACCTATATTGAAAACAAGACAAGTAATCACACCTTTACCCTTAATTATAAATCTTCTTAAATTCTTTTTTCAACTAAATACATTCTATATATAATTATATAAATTAAACAGCTACGTCTATATTGTAAATAACCCTCTATTATCTATTTAATTACGAGCGCAACGCTTAATCAAAACGACCCTAAAAATCCTCTATAAATCTTTCGTTAAAATCGTAACTTCCGCCAAACTCTCCTATATACTCTATCTCGACCTAACCCCCCCCCCCCTACTCCGAGATATAAACTCTTAAAAAGACCGCTTCAAAATACATCAAAGATCGAATCTATATATCCAAAAGTTACCTGTAGATAAAGTCTAACCCTTATATATTAAATATCACCCTTTACTTTTACCTAATCTTATTTTGATATTTACCCTATCTACTTCTTACTTTAAAAAAAGAAACTATAAATCAGAAAAACGTATTATGAAGCCGATCCAAATACACTAATTTCAATTAAATATATTAAATAAATGAAATATAACGGAAAACGAATCACCAAATAATATATTACGGATTGAAAATTACATTATAAAAACTTTATTCCATTCATTCAAATTAACCTATTAT
Source organism: Ophiognomonia clavigignenti-juglandacearum (assembly GCA_003671545.1). Lineage (NCBI taxonomy): Eukaryota > Fungi > Ascomycota > Sordariomycetes > Diaporthales > Gnomoniaceae > Ophiognomonia > Ophiognomonia clavigignenti-juglandacearum. The sequence continues at coordinate 60,624 of PYFS01002139.1, read as the reverse complement.
TGGATAGAGTAGCTATAATTAGAAGCTGGTGCCGTTCTTATTTATTAGACAAAGTTATAATTATCGGAGATGTCGGGATTAATAGGAGGTTTATCCTTTTTAGGTAATTAATCAAATTTATTACCTTCAATCTAGATATAATATTACGATTATATAGCCGGGTTTATACCGGTGAAATAGTAATAAGAAACGTAGGTATTGTATATAGCGATACGCTTTTTTATAAGGTAATTAGTGGATTAATAGCTCTTTTTATAGCAAATAATATAGACCTTATCCTTACGAAAATCATTTTTAGCTCGGTCGTTGTTGCTATTAGAGAAAGAGCCTTTAAGCGTATTGCTGCGGTATATATCCTTAAACTTATTACTGCTATATTTAGGCTTAAAGCCAAATTTTGGCTTAAAGCCGCCACGGCTATTACCGGTATAACGGCGGTCGGTATAAAACATACTTTTAGCGATTACCAGATTGTTAAAATGATCGTGCTCGTATTCGCCGCTAAGGCAGGGTTTAATAGCTTTAATTGTATAAGAGATACTGCGGCGGGTTAAATAGGTTTTTAGAAAGGACCGTAGCTTTTTAAATAGCTACTGAAAAGAAGCTAAATTAATTTAAAAAGCATATTCCAGCTTTTTAACGCTATAGCATGCTTAAATAAGCGTTGCTAGCAGCTCTAAGTCGTTATATTTATTTTGTATACGCTAATAAAGCGTTGATTTGTTATATAGCTTTTGAAATACTTTTCGGAGATTTACTTTTGGGTTTTTATTATATATTTTAGTAAGCGTTATAGATATTTAATCGCGGTGGTATTAAGAGCAGTTTGCCTCTATATCAAAGTGGGCCTTTAGCTTACGGTATATGATTGCGAATGTATCGTTTTGAGCTATATAGTGGACGTAAAACGTTTTAGTGTCTTTTCCTAAGGAAACATAATACGGAATTAATTGGGCAAGATATTAATTATATAATAAATATCTAAGAATAGCCGGGTCTTATTTTTTAAGATATCGTAAGGCTTGCCGGTATAATTGTTATTGTAATTCTATAATTTAGCAAAAATTTATTATATTTAGATATCCAATTTAATTATTAGCATATTTATAAATAGCAGGTTTTTGTAGGGGTTATACAGTTTAGCTATGGTTTATGCCTTTTGCTCCGCCTTGAACGCTCCCTGGAATTAATTATGGTTTTTTAGAAGGATTCTTACGAGATTAAAAGCTTTAATAGGCGTGAAGTTATATATGTAGGTCGTTGGCAAGAGGTTTGGGCTAATTGCGGGTGTAGGCTGTTGAATTTGGGATACCGTAATAGGTTGGTGAGGGTTTCGAGCTATAGATGCTAGTGGGTTCAGCGTTTGATTGATAGGCTATTATAGGTGCTGTTTGGTAAGTTATTGAGCAGGCTATTGGTCAATAGGCTATTGTGGCTATAGGGCAAATGTCTAGCGATTTATTATCGATACGTTTGGAGGATTGTTTTATTATTATATAGCGTAATTTATTATCTTTGTAACGATGTTTTATAGGTTGTTTGTTAGGTTTAGAATTGTACGGTATGTGACCGGTGGCGAGCTTCGATATGGAGGCGTGCCGGGTATATTTCCTTACGTTTTTTGAAAATCCTATATTATATTTTTAGCGTTACGGGGTTTATAGGTAGTTAAACATTAATATAGGCCATCTCTTAATAGTAAGAATAAATTATTTTTATTATTATGGCTTTAGTTAGATATAACCGTGGCTCGGCGGGGATTTCCGGGCTTAGGTACGATAAAGGGAGGGCTTTAAAATGTTTAGGCTATGGCAATAGAGTTTCCGGATATGGCTAAAGTAGCCGGATACTATATAGCTTATAATTTACGCTATATTTATTAAATCTTTCCGATTTATAAGCCCGAATCGAACTTTTATTATATAAGCTCATTAATTGGCTATTTAAGGAAATTTTCGGTATATGCTAATTAATACAGGGCGTAGCTGTTATTATTTATGCCGGGCTTTATATAAATATTACGGCGGCGTAGGAAGTTCTTAAAGATTTAGGGGAAATTTCAGGGGAGATTCTTAAATATAGAAAAGGATTAATTTTAGAATTCGTCTATGTATGAATTTCATAGCTCCGCATTAAAGCTTTTTTCGGTATAGTATTTAATTATTACGGCGGCCGTATAAATAGCTAAATATTTCCTTTTAGAGAGCTCGTTAACTTCGTCTTGCTAACAATTGACGTCGATAAAATGCTAAAGGCCTTTTTTAAGCCCGCAAAGGCTTAAGAGGCGTTATAACTCCGGGTCTTTTTATGCTTATAAGATCGCGCTTATATAGGAGGCTTGCGAGCTATTGGAAGCTCGTAAATACGATCGGGGAGGGTTTTATTCTCGGTTACCACGTAAAGCGGACCGGGATCGATCTAAGAGCTTAGTGGGTTCACCACTTAGGTTATTGCCCGACTTTATTTTATCTTTTATATATGCCGTTTTTGGCTTTTTCTAGTCTTGGCTCGGTTCGTAAAGTAAAGTGGGAGGTGAAAGGTAAAATGCATATAAGAGATTATATTAATTTATTCCGAGGAATACGAGGCAAAGCAATTATATATAAATTAAGCAAAAAATCTTCTATCTATCCGTATTTATTTATAGATTCGCTGCTGGTTTGTTTAATTCCATTTTATATATTTAACCATAGTTAATATAAGAGCTTAGGTTAATAATACGATTTTTGGTTTGGTTCTTTCTTTTAAAAAAAGGGTAAAGGGGGAAAATAGAATATAGAAAATAAAACGAGATATAAAATAAAATATAAAATAAATATTTAGATTAAGGGAATTTTTGATCATATTTATGCAGGTATGGTTGCTAAATCGTTATTGTTTTTATTAAGTATGTTTAAGAACATAGGTAAGGTTTTTTTTAAGTTTTAAAAGGAAAAGGGTAGAAAGAGGGTAACGTAATCTTGAAATTGCTAAATCGTATTTCGAAGGTTCTTTAACGTATTTCCGCTCGGCCTATAATTGGTCGATTAGGCAAATAACGTTAGGCGAATTGTAATCTCGGATTTGAAATCGAGGGTTTGGGAAGGTTTAGGACCGAGTTCTAAGAGAGGGTTCTCAATTAAAATGTCCTCTGGGTGGGTTTTAGGTGGGTTAGGTATATATTGATGGAATATATAGCTATAGGGAAGTCGAGGATATATTATAGCATAGCTGGAAAATAATTGTATATGTGAGGGAAAAGGATTTAGCTAAAGCTATTTAGTTTAATAATAAATTAATCGATTATTATTTTTGTTATATCTTTTTCTTTTAAGGATCTAAAAGGCGCAAATTCGTCGAACTTAAACGCTTCTTGGCATAAAAGGAAAATCCGTCGTCTTTGCCGATCTATGCTTTGGGTTAATATGTAAATTAAACATTAATCAATGTTGGGTATATATTGGGGTTACGTGATGCTCTTCTCTTCGTCTCAATTGGGTTCTAGTTATTCGTTATTATATAAAGAAATTAATTAAACGGCCGGTGGCTATAGAAATCAGTTGTAGCCAGATTGGGATGATTAATCATCCCTTGGCCACCAACCGGTTCTGCCACCGCCCTATGCAGGGCAGGGGTAGTTAGGTAAGCTAACTACCTCTGCCGTAGCCCCCTGCCCTATTCGGCAGGAAGCCCTACTAGCTATTCTCGCAACAGCTTTAATGCTATTATTTTAGATTAATATAGGAGTAAGAACAAAAAGGGCCAAATTACTATTAAAAGGCCCCCAAAGCTATATATAAATAGACTAGATTCTATAAACCAAACCATTGTATTTATCTATATATATATAACCACTCAAATTATTTATATATTTCAATAAATTATAAGCCCAGCTACGCTACCTATAAGCTAGCTTCACATTTACCAAAACGAATTATTGTAGCATTTCTTTTAAAATATATTACCATGCAACGAGATTTATATAATATCGCGATATGCTAATAGCCTATACGAACGATTAATCCTATTCACTAAATCATAACTCACATACATATAATAACTATAAATACGATAGCGCTTATACATACCGATAAGACGATCCTTACGTCTAAGGATATTAATTAGTTTAAATATCGTATACTAAATAATTAAAATCTCGGCGATAATAATTACGCATTCTAAAAAGAAAGAAAAGAAGCGGTATTAAAGCGCGGGGATTCCGATTATTACGAAATTAATAGAAAATAATTAAATTATTAATTTTATATAAGTTTAAGAGCTTAAAAGAATTATCACAACCGTATATATCGCTAACATAAATATATTAATATCCGGAAGACAAATATAAGTTACGCTTAAAAATATATTAAATCGCATAAAGCCGGCGTAATCCCTAATTATATTGGATGCGCTTCTCGACCTATAGATAAAAAAGCTTAACGCCATCCAATTCGGCTTAGCGTTTAATAGCCTTATCACCGAGCTCACAAACTATGGGGAATAATTGTCTAAAGTCATCTAAATTATATTAGTTATATACGGAACAAATATAAACGCATTTAAATAAAATACGCGTATACGATAAATATTCCGTAAAAATGGCACCTATATATCGATATTAAGCACAATATACGAATTTATTAACGAGATCGTTATAATAAAGAAATCTCTGTATAAAAAAGGAAAATAACATTTATATAATATAGGCGATATAATTAAAAAAAACCTAAATAAGAACGATTAACAAAGAATATTAAATGTAATAATTGCGGAAATAAAAGATACTGGAAGAAAGAATATCACAAAAAAGGCGGCTGTTATTATAATTACTCTTACCCCTCCGGTCGTAACGGCGGTAAAGGTCGCGGTCGCGGATAAAACTGTGGATGCCGTGGCAGGGGCGGAAATACGAATAACGCCCAAGCCGTATTACCCCCTACGGGCTTTAACTACCTTATAAGCGCGCTGGCGGCATACGCTATATAAACGAGGTATAGATCTAGTTTTTAAGCGTGAATAATAGATATTTTGAATTAGCGTTCAGAGGAATTCGCAATAAAGGGAAAGATATTAGATAATACCTTGATAAACGAATATTTATATTTATATATAAAAAGCTAAAACGAAAAAGATATATATATAAAAGGTATATACACTACCGTGCCTAAACCAGATTTAAATTTATATATATAAAGCAAAATGATTTTACGCGTATAAAAGATATCGTATGCTATTTATCCCTTCGATATAATTAACAATAACTTAGCTCTAGATTTATAGATATATATAATAGCGAAGATTTACAGCTTTTTTTATAGAATATAAAAAGGCGATAGTTATTTAATACTAGATGGGACATATATATCGTAAATAATAGATCGTGGTTTATAAGAGACTAGCATATATTATTTAACGGTAACGCGTTTATCTTTATTAGCTGCGGTTCTATGTACCTCGTTACAGTAGATATAGCGGAGATTCCATTGCATATAAGAATAAAAACGACGATATAAAGAAGATCGAAATAAAATACGCAATATTTATAAAAAAAATTCTTATCAATATCTGTAACGAAAAACGCTTATTTATAACCGATAAATATATGAATAAAATCAAAAGCAAGAATATAATTTTCGACGCCGGCAATATTTATATTATAAAGTTCAATATCCTCGATTAGGTCTTGTTTATAGCGGTTAACGGCTATATACTGCTAATATAAATAAGCTCTAGATAAAAAGAAAGATTAATAAGGACTAGCGGCGCAAATATTTACGCCTAAAATTATAAAATTGATTAGGTTATAATATCGTTACCTCGATCACCTAAATAAATAATGTTTAGTTAATATAATCAAAATATCTACGGGTCTAGACCTAAACCTAATAAATTTAGAGTTTCTAATATATATTATATATGATAAAGGCACATGCCCCTATTATTAATCTCACCATCAATTATACGGAGTGATAATTGCGGGCGCTAGCTTATTTATCAATTTGATTATAATCACCCTTATGTCGTGCCGTAAATGTAAATACGCTTAACCTTTAACAAATAACGCTTTTAAATATCGCTTCCTAAGCTTCGGCTAAAAGAAAATTAAAGTTCTTACGGACTCCAAGGGAAAAGTAACTACTATTAAGTTACTATTGAGCAGAAAAGTATTATAAACTAAACTCAACGAAGGGAAAGAGCTTTTTTTAACAAAAATTAAAAAAAAACAATATAAAGACCGTAAGATTAGCTATAACTTAACGGCGCTATATAACTTATATTCAAACGGAATCTCTGAAAAAAAGATCCGCTCTTGGATCCAAATCGCTACAAAATTCGCTATTTTTACGAAAGTCCCGTATATATGTTAATGCTATTTATTGAAATATACCATATTCGTCCTTAATATAACTGCAACCAAAACTCTAAAGGGTATAACCCTGTATTACGGATTCTAATAGAGTATATACCCGGAGAGGACTTTTATCCTTAATCTCTTTTTTTGTATTCTAAGGTATAGAATACCGACTATATACCCTATAACTATAAAGCGTAATCCGAGAAATTCGTAACTTATAATATACCAGTATTTTTTTAAGTATTGGTAATACATAAAAGCTACCGCTAAATATATATAATTTCTCTATATATAATTATATTTCCAAAATAATACAATAGATTTTATATATTATATTCTACGAGAATTCCGGCGATAAAAGAAATTAAGAGAATTTTAGTCAAAAAGATCCAAAGGTCTTAAAATCGCTGTCACTGTACGCAAAATATAAACTCGCCTATCGCCATTTACGAAAAAAGGAAATAAAACCTTACAAAAAATGCAATGTTGATATAAATAATATCTCCGTCGAAAGTAAAGAATGTGTATAAATAAAATTTATAGGCTTTAGCAGCGCTTACATAAATTAGCGTATTATTAACGAAGAAAAGCAAATATATAATAAAAAGAGAGGGGAGGATTTTAAAAATAAATTATTAAAAACCAAATCTCCGTTCTATATCTGCGTATTAATATATAAAATAGATATCTTCGATAAAGATTTCTTATTTATAACCAAGTTCGAGATAAACCCTATCTCCATCAAAAAAACTATCCGCCACCTAATAAGAAAAACAGACTAAATCGCGGCTTTATATAAAGAAATCGAGGGCTTTATATATATAAATACAATATATTTTTATAAACGATGTAGAGCCCGTAAGGGACGCTTTAGTAGAACGAAGGTAATACTTATATATATATATATATTATATTGATAGTCAAATTAAATTAAAGATATATGTTCTCGCTAAAATTTTATATAAATTAAAGTATTGAATTATAACGAAATTTATACCTTTATAACGAAATCTATATTAGAAAGACTTCTAATCGCGTTTATAATAAAGAAAGCTTAAAAATGCTTTATATCGACTTTGTCGCGATATACTCAATAGGGAAGCTGCAATATTAAATCTTTACAAGATTATTTGAAATACCCTTCGAATATATACGAGACCACCCTCAAATATACCAATAAATAAGGCTTATAATCAACATAATAGTTGAACTATTACATCCCTTATATAGCGTACAATAAGCTATAGTTAATTAATAAACCAAAATCAAAACTACGTTAATTGAATATAGCTATAAGCTGATATTCGTAGATTTTATAATATATAAACGAAATTACGGAAATCGTTATAACGTCGTTTGTAAACGATTTCCTTATTATCGGCGATCTATCGCAGATAGCTATTATAAAGAGATTCATTGGAAAATTCGCGAACGACATCCCCTTTACCGACTTAAAGCTAACGGATTCATTCCTCGGCATCAGGATCGACTAAAAGGAGAACGGAGATATATTTTTAAACTAAGCTAGGTTTTATCGATGAAGCAAAAAAGCCTCCAGAATATTGATGGTTCCGATATCTTAGCAAATATAGCATTAAAGATTAATATTATCCCCTACGATAAGGAAACCGACAAAATATTTACAAATAAATACCAAAAGAATATCGGTCGGCGATTTATTTAAATTATACTATAGGTCTTAATATCGTATATATTTCTAGCTTATAAACGCAATATATACGAAACCTATCGCTGATTAATAAAAAGTATATATTATGAATATTCTAATATTTAAAGCGGTATAAATAATAAGCTAGCCGATATAAAGCAAAAATCTTAAATCTTTACGTATATTGCGATGCCGCCTATTAAAACAATATTATAAATAATAACTCGTAATCCGGGTGGTTTTAGATATTAGCTAGCGCGTTATTCGCGTAGAGCTCAAAATAATCGCTAATCACGCGCTACTCCACAATAAAATCCAAATACTATAAAGCAAACTTTTATATATAAGAAAGGGCTTAGATATATAAATTCTTTACGTAAATTAACGATAACGACATACTACCAAATAGGCCGATCCTTATTTATAGCGATAGCCAAAGTATAATTCAAATCATCGCTAAATCAAATTATAATATAGCTATTAAATATATCCGCGGGATATATTATTATATATACTAAAAGGTAGCTAACGGGTATATCGCTGTCCATTACGTTAATACGGAGGATAATATCTCAAAACTCCTTTCTAAAGCGTTATTAAAAAGCCGTTTTAAGAAATTATTAAAGCTAGTAGATATAATGGATCTAAACGATAATAGCAATTGAGTATATATAAACGAATAGATAGATATAGCATAAAAATCGCGTATTAATTGATATATTGAATTTACCTTATTTATATAACATAAGATCTTACGCATATAAAAAGCGTAAAAGCATTATATAATACCTATTAAAAGGAAGCGTACGCAATTACTCTATATACAATATACCTTTTTATTTATTAGCCAGACTATATATATTAAAAACGTATATATATATAAAGGAATTGTATAGCATAATCTAAAAAGAAATATTAGATTCTAAGCTTAGCTTAGGTATTCGTTAATATAGGCTAGCTTATATATAGCGCTTAGTTATATAGTATATAGCATAGACCCTTAAAGGGACGAATAGCCTCTGAGGACTTTAATGCTATTGTGTTAGGTTAATATACGAGTAAGGATGGAAGGGGCTAAATTACTATTAGAAGGCCACCAAGGCTATATATAGATAGAATTACATTCTATAAAACAAATCATTCTATCCATCTTTATAGATATAATCGTTGAAACTATTTACGTAATCTAATAAATATATATTTTCTTCTAAAACCCGATAAGAATATTTTAATTGAACAATTAAAAAGGTTTACTATTGATATATCTAGTGCTTGAATTATATATTAATTAAAAGTATTTAAAATATTGAATTTTATAATTTTATAATTTATTGTATTTTAAGTGAAAAGAACTTAATAATTGATTTTTTTTATTAATTTATTATTCAGGCCGATATTGATTGAAAGGGAGCTAAAAGAGTATTAACAATTAGATCAATATTTAATTTAATGTTTTAACGGGATTTATTATAAAGGTTTATATAATATATTATCCATTTTCAAGCTTTTTTAAATCGAGTATTTAAAGAACTTGGCCTAGATATCGGAAATTAGTTATACTCCGCTAGGCTTTAGAATAAGCCTTCGTTAAGAAATATGCTTTTGATTAATAGTAATTAAATACTGGGTTGTTGATAGTTATTTATAATATCAATTAGGTTTACAGCGGGATGTTTGAAGAAAACGTATAATAGACGATTTGAAGTTAAAGCGTTGATTTATTATTAAATATAATACTTTATCTAGATATCGAAGTTGGAAAGCGATTTATTATCGAGTGAGGATAACATATTATTGGAAAAGCTAATATATAAAAATCGAAAATATATACCGAATATATTTTGTATACTTTTAGATCGATACTATAACTTTTGATAAAAAAGTGATTTCTATTTGCCCTTATATAGGTTTAGGCGAAAATCTATATAAATTAGTAATATATTTTAAATTTAAAAGGAAAGTTGTATTTATTATTAGAAATTAATGATTTAATAGGGTGGATTAAAGCTATCGTTAAGCTTAGCTTAATCGTGAAGGGAATTACCGTCTTCTTTATAAATTCCATTTTATACCGTTATAGGGCTTTTTTAATAATTGTAATTGATAATTATTAAGCTTTTACTATCGAATTCGCCGTTATATTTTATCGTTTTGGATTATAGAAAATAATAGTTTGAGCGTATAACTTTCAAATTGATAATATCATAGAAAGAAGATATATTCGGTTTATCACGATCTTTTTTAAAATATTAGATTATAAGGTAAAGATTAAGTAGGAACTTTTAAATATAGCGCTTTTTATCTATATTACATTTTTACTATTTTAGCTATGGATATATATGTTTGTTTCATCTATAGGTTTAAGCTTATTATTGCTGTAGAAATTAATATATATATTTAGCGGGTTTTTGTTTAGGAATGTAATCAAGAGTTTTTCGATATTTGTGATAATCGAATGAAAATACTTTTCGAATATAAAGAAATTGTTAAAATGTTTATAAAATAATATATAAATGTTGGATATCAACGGCCCACTACTATAGCCTAAATTAATATTCAAGAAAAGTCCGGTTACAAATTAGTAATATTATTTGAAAATATAAGCATATCCGTAATATTGATTATAAAGCGAGTCGGAAATTGGAATATCGTTAATTTAGTTTTTCTTTTAAATAGCGGAGGTTTTTCCGAAACAAGTTTACTGTATGTCAACGATAAAAGGTTATTTAATTATAGGAACGTTTTTAGCTAAAGGGTTAAAGAAGTTTATGTTAGATAATTATAGGATATAGTAAAGTTTTTAATATTATAAAAAGAATATTTTGATAAAAGAAAGGAAGAAATTTAAGAATATTTGTAAGGTTTTGCTCTAGCTCCGGAGGAAATCTAGCTTTGATAGGCAATCTTCGTTAATATGCCGCTAATTCTAATATTAACTTTTATTTGTTTTCAAGAAAAAGTATAACGAAGAAAGCTTTGTTTAAAATAAAGATAAATTAGAAATTATTTATTCAATAAAAATAAAAGTTTAATAGAAAAAGGCGGACAGGGAAAAGGAAGTTTAAATTATGTAATTATTTTGGGCGGATATATAAGATTCTTCTAACAATTAGTTTTGCATTAAAATTGAATGGGCTAAAGCTGGTCTTTTTAACCTTAAGCCATTTATATCTCTTCGATAAGTTTTTTTTGGTGGTTATTTTTATAAAGCGAATTAATAATTTCGCTCCGTTATAACCACTTTATTGGTTATTAATTCGGGGGTAGGAGGAGAGCGTCGGTTAATGCCGTAATAATTGTGTTCCAATAATACGACTTTTAGCGTAATTTCTTATTACGAAGTGCTATTATGTTTGTTTCGTTCTGATAAAACCGGGCGTTGGCTATTACGAAGCGCCATTATATCTATTGTATCTTATATCTTCATTTAATTAAGCTTATCTAGCTTTTTTTGTTGAGAACAATATATTAAAGTTATCTTTCAAGTAGGGAAGAGTTCAATTAGGGATTTTTGCCTGTTTTGATTTGCTTAAGAAGTTCAAAAAGCTAATATTAGGCATCATTTTAGTTTTCCTTTCGATTCCTTATTATTAAAAGCTATATTAGCCTATTAATTAAAGCCGCCTATTAAAGTTAACCGTCGATTGCGATTATCGTTTTCAAGAAACGCTGCTATATTAGACCTAATTTCTATCCTTTTGGCGATAATTAATTTAGGTAGGTAAAACAATTATTTAAGCTGATAATTCAGTAAAAGAAATATATGAAGATGTTAATTTGGATTTATATTGTGTTAATGCTAAATAGGACTTTATTCGTCTAGTTAAAAAGCATTTTTGTATAATTCTTATAGATATTAAAGCCGCTATCAAGTTAATAAGGGAAGATAATATATGATAATATATTCGATTTTGAAAAGATTGCCGGAATACTTGGATTAGAAAAGCTTAAGATCTTTTTAATAGTATTAGATAGTTTGATGGCTTTCGTTGGGTTAAGATTAGGGGAGCTTTAACAATAGTGAATTCGATCAAAGCCCGTATAGTAGGGTATAAAGTAATTATATTTTTACGGGTTAGTGTGTTTTTACAGGATAAGAGATAATTTGGAAAATAATAAATCGAAAGGATTTAAAGGTTATTAGAGTTTTCTAGGTAGCTATATGCTAAAGTATTGAACGGTAATTCTAACTTTGCAATATTGGGTAAATAGATTAATTTATAAACAGGTAGAAATATAAATGCGGGGTTTTTCAATTTTTTATTTTTACATTTTTCAATACTATTCTACCATTGTTTATTATTTTGATTAATATAAGCTATAGATTAATTTAAATAGATATTCCTTTAATTATTTGCTTTATTAAAATACAAATGATTTATTTCATAAGAAAGACTTTAAAAAGAAAATCATCGTTGATTATTATTAAAAGTCTAAAGCTACCCCGGCTTTAAAATATAAGATTGGGTATATTTAAGTATAATTATCATATATCTATTGCCTTAATCATTATTACATTTTTTATACCATTCCTTATGTGTTTCTTTTATTCTTTTTTTAAACTAAAGAATATATGTTTAACTTCTATTTTTTGACAGCGTTCTTTCTTAGGAAATAGAATTCTAGAGCGATATATAAGTTTTTCTATCTTTTGATTAATTTTAAGCTTTATTATAACTCTTGATAATTATTGATAAAATGGTGAAGTAACGCGAATTTTCGAGGAGAAAAAACCGAAGTTCAAAGGAGGTCAATTCTTTTAAGAATCAGAGTTAATTAAAGAAAGGTTTAAAAGGGGGGAATTTACTGTTTCGGAAAGATTCGCTTAAATATATTTGTAAAAGCTTTTTTAATATAAAAGGAAAAAGAAGTTTTCGAAAATATAGATAGTGGAGGTATAAAGGAAGATTATTAATAGCTTAACGGTGAGACCTTTTCGCTAAAGAGCTTTGGTTAAGGTTAATAGGCTTTATTCTACTTTACCCGCTCTATTATCTCGATATTATTTATATCTTTCTTTTTTATAATATTACAAATTTCGTTTAATTAGAAAGGCGAAAGCTATATTTTATAAAGATCTAATTTATATTTCATATATCGTTAATCTTTCATCAGAATTATAGGAAAAAGAGTAAGATATTGATATTAGTTATAGCATTTTTAATTATCGAAATATTACTATATTTATTGAATATATATTTATTCAACTTGATATAATACATATCATTAGTTTATATATCTCGGTGGAAATTAAGGACAAAACGGCATTTAAAAAAAGGAATTATAATATATACTTTTAAATTTAGATGATTAGATCAGTGGTAATTGCGGGATTAGCGGGCGAAATAGTAATTATGAAGGTTTATGTCCCGGTTGCTAAAGAAAGCTATAATAAGCGATGCCTTTTTTCGGGCGTTAATGGTGTTTTCCATAAAAGATGAATGTTTGTGAAAAGGGTGTTTATTATTGTATTTAATAAATATTTTATTAAACAAATAATGTCTTAATATATTTTATAAGGACCTTTAAATCGTTTGCATATATTTTTAAAAAATAAAATAAAAGGGGCTATCGAAGTTCTTTTAGCTTTAGAAGTTATGCTGTTGAAACCGGGATCGATGATTAATATTTTTATTAAAGAAAGAAAATCAAATCGATTACGAAAAAAGCCGATATTTGTTAGTCAAGGTGGTATAACGGGAGTTACTTGGTTTGCAGAAACGAACGATATAATATCTATAATTGGAAATTGAAGTATTTTTAGCTGGATAGACACTAGGTTTTTTTGAAGGAGAGATTAATAGAATAAGAGAAAGAGATTGTTTAAAAAGAGGTAATTAAAGGGATAAAGATAAACGTTATAGCGTGGATATAAGAGCATAAAAGAGAAAGAATCAAAAAGATATAATCCGAATTCTTTTTTAAAGTTGAAATTATTTTTTTAGTTTTGTTTTTAGATACAGCTATACAAGGATATAGCTATAAAAAGAGATTCAAAGGGAACGGCAAAGAGTCCATCAAAAGGAGGGGCTATGTTTTCCTTTTGCTTTTACATTAATTACTAACCGTGAAAGAGGATATAATTACGGGTTGGTAAAGATTGCTTTAATGAAAATTGAGCAAAGGGAAAAAGAAAAAGTTAAAAGAAATTTGAAGAAATTATTATTAGTTATTGATTGAAAGAAAAGAAAAGAAAAACGATTAAAGTAATTCTTATTTAAACGAAAGGAAAATGATAAATTTAACCGTTAAAAATAAAGCGTTCTATAACGCTTTGATTAAAGCCATCGATAAAAATCCAATTATATTTTTACTTTTTTCTTAATAATCATAAATAAATTATTATGAACTTTAAAAAGAAATTAACAATTGTAATTAAGTTCGAGCAGACTTATCCTAAATTAAACCTTTTCACCTGCGGTAAATAAAATAATCGGTATTATAATTATTATTTATTAAAGCAAATATATAAAGCTTAAATTGAGGTTAAAAAGAAGTGTTTTCTTCTTATTTGCTAGAGATTATCTATCAGGGCACACCTAAATCGCTAACAGAGCACACCCCTGGTTTCTCGCCCTGTGGATCCACTTTTAGAGATATCACCAAAGATTTGTATGATATCCCTAAGCTTCACTTTTGGGGATGTCACTAAAATCGATTTTTCGTATAGAGGGCTAATTTTCACGTGGAGGGCTTTTTTTTTTGTAAAATTATAAAATCTAGTTTTGGTGACATCTCTAAAAGTGGATCTACAGTGCGAGAAACCAGGGATGTGCCCTATTAGGGATTTAGGTATGCCTTGATAGATGATCTCAATAAAATAAAGCGTATTGTTTTATATATTCGAATTATAATGTAGGAGGTTTAAGAATAATATAAAAAGGCGGCGAATATCTGTCGATCGAATTCCGACGTTTTTAGGGTCGGTGATTTTATTTAGGTTAATATAAAATAGATGAATCTAGGTTAATATAAAATAGATGAATCTCGGTCGCTTTAAATAGAAGCTTCCCGATAAATAGATCGGCATTTTCTTTATTATAGTATTATATCCCGAGCTATCGCCGTTTGATTTCTGTTATAGTTTAAAATATTCCCGGTATTCTATATTTTTATAATATAACGCGATTACCTAAAGATTTTAAGATAGGCCGCTATCAATACAAAATATTAACGCCAATCCGATAATGTTTAGGTTTAAAAGAGTGAATAAATTGATGTAGCTTTTAAAAAGTGGTTATTTAATAAAATCCTAAATTCCCGATTTCTAGCTCGGGGTATCGAATATAGGATAGTATGGTATATTTTCTTATATATTATCATAGCAGTTTATATTAAGTTTTAAAAGTTGCGACGAAGTAATCGTTCGTTTTTATATCAAATATTCATAAAGAATAGGTCTTTTTTATTAATAGATTCCGCTGATAGGCTATATCGGCTTAATGCTATACTCGCGGCATTGCTTTAGATATACGGCTTACCCATCTTTATATATTTCATTATAACAACCTTCGAGCATAAAAGGGAGAATCTTTTATTATTATTTTATATAGCAGTGTTATATTAATATTTCGATATTAAAATATTATTAATATAATAGAAATATTACATTATATTATTAATAGATTCCTTTCAATATTAGGAATCGAATATAGATAATATAACTATAACAATATATATATTAATATTACGTTATGCTATAGAATCGCCGGATTATTTATAGCGCAATTATATTTACCAGGAATACATTTAATCTTTCGGTTACAATGTCGGCTTTTTTTTGCTTATTAGTATAATAAGTTACTAAAGAGAGGGTTGATTGTCTGGAATTGTTAATATATCGCTGGAATTTTATTTACGGAATATATTATTTTTAGGGTTCATGAATTACATATAACGTTAAACGGCTTTGATATAGCGGCGAAAGCTCATTTTAGCCGTAAATTAAAAGTTATATCCTTCGTTATTATCTTCTAAACGATTTGATTTACTAGGTTTTTAACTTAATATTTTTTGAATTACAGCGGCGTCGTCAATAGAGCGAGGATTAGCCGATCCGAAAGCATAATAACGGTAGATTTCGGTAATGTTAATTGAATCCTTGAATTATAAGGTTATATTAACGACAGATTAGCGATAAAGAGGCGTTTTATTTATATTGCTAGATTTCTTAAATATAGCTTAGTTTTAACGGCGATATTAGGCGTTGATAACGGCGGATAAAGCGCGTATTAATAATTAGCCGGTTTCGATAATCGCGATTGAATCTTTGGCGGCTATATATTACCAACGTTCCCGTATAATAAACTTCTTTTTACAGTAAACTTTATTTAGTTTTAGGGAGTATTATATGTATTCAATTTAATTTCTTATCAAAATATAATTCGTTGTATCTTTAGTCATATTCGCTAAGGTTTAGGTCGAATTATATTAATGAATCGTTAAGATAACGTCTATTATATATTTATTATAAGCTATACACATTCACAATAACGTGACAAAAAAAACGACGTTTTGATTTTCCGTAATTCCGCTACCATGACCACATGTTTTACAATAGCCACCAAATATTCAATATACACTTAATTTGTATATAAAGTTGATATTCTAGTTCATTAATATATAGAATTGAATATAGCTATTTAATATTTGGTATACCAGCCCTTCGTATCGATCATTGCCTGCAAACGTTTCTCTATATTTATCGCCAGCCTCTTTTAAATATCCTCGGGTAGATGGTTTTCCTATATATCTATAGCCGCTTATATTGATTCCTATCTTATAGCTTTATTCTTGGGTATCGTTTTAAAGTAAGGGAAAAGCTCGTCGATCTTATATCTAAATAATTTCTATATATTTTCAACCGTATTTAGATCGGGTGAATATAGCGGATACGGCAATATCGATACCCCGTTTTCTTCGTAGAATTTCTCAGAAAGTTTTAATATAATCTTGCCACAATATATATTAACGCCATCTTAAAAGAAGATAGACCCGGGTTCGCAAATAATAGGTAAATGTTTTTCGTAAAGGTCGAGGGTTCGTTTAAAGATAACGCCGCTTTATTTTATTTCCGGATCACTTATCAAAAGGACGAGTCCGGTCTTTATTATATAAGAAAACGCGCCTTAAAATATTGTCCGTATCGTAAAGATTTGGTTTTGGGTTGAATATTCTTAAGGAGGAGTCGTTCGCTTTATAAAAAATTGGTTAGAATTAGATAGTTCGGGGCGTAAAAGGAGCAAAAATATGCTTTACGGTACCAAACCTATTATTATCTTTCGCCTTGCCTACGTTGAATTAAGCATTTATCCGAAAAAATAATACGGTACTGAAAGAAAAACGGTTTTTTGACGTATAATTTAGCGTAGGTTAGGCGTTTCTGGGCGTAGATTTCGGTAAGAAATGGCCGTTGTAAAGCAAGCTGGTGGAAAATGCCTTCGAATTAAAGCCGCCGCTTTACGGTGCGCTCGCTATACGAAAGCCGGGCTTTTCGGATTAAGTCTGCGGGCGAAACGAAAGGTTATCGATCAATAATATCGAAGATATATACCAATTTTTCGTCGTTGATCTTTTTTAGGCGCTTACGGCCCGGGGCAGATTAAGCGCTGATTTGAGTATTATAACGTTTAACGATGCCGTTAACCGAACCGGCTAGAACTAAATATTTAGCGAAAAGAATACGCCGTATCACATTTACGTTATACTCCGTTACAATCGCCGTCCTCCCATAAGGCGAATAATGCTTTTTGGGCGCGCGATAGCTTTGTAGGGACATTTTATCGTTGTTTGTTGTAAGGTAGAGAAAAAACGCGTGGTGGGTGGAGACGCGGCATGAATCAAAACGTCGGTTATTTTGTCTTCCCACTGTAAATCAGAGCAATATTAGTTTTTCGTTAAAGGTGGTTACAATTATATATGTATCTTCACCTTAAATATATTATTCATAACGGTTTTTTCTTTCTATGAGAAAGACTTTTAAGAATAGCTATTTTTCAATTTCGTTATTATCTTTATCAATAAGCTTTTATTTATAATCCTTAGCTTTAATATATAAATAATAAAGGCAAAATCTTTATTGAATTCCAATATAGCGAAAAATATTGTAATAATTATATATTAAAATAAATATTATATCGTTAATGTTTATATAGCGTCGTGCGAAATTTATAAACAATTTAACGGATATAGGCGAAAAGGTGGCGATATGGTGGTAAAGGCGCGGATATTTAATAAAGAAAAGAGAGGATAATACGATATATATTCATAACGATAAAAAAATATCGTTATTTAATATATTAACGCGGATATAATCCCTTATAACGCCTGCTATCTTTTTATTATATATTTACGTTATGATGTTATTAGCATTTCGTTAAAAAAAATGATAGCTTTATATTATAATTAAGGATAATTGCGGCTTAGAAATAAAGGTGTTATCATAGTACGGCACGAGTTATGGCTCTATTGTTATATATATTCCCATTAGGCGGACGCCTGGTGATAGCTCCACCTTTTATCTTTGCGTTACGACAAATTCTTCACCTAGTCCTAAGTTCTTGCCATACTGTGCCGTGATAGCAATGGCTTTAATGTCTGGTATAGCGTAGATGACGTGGATGATTCGTATCTCCTCTCCGAAAGTCAGGTGTCGTGGGTGTTGAAAGGGGTTCATTACCTATCCACCACTGGGAGAAACTATCGATTTGCAGACCTCACTCTCTGAGATAACGGAATTAGAGCAAAGGACCTCGCCCATGACCAGGAAGTGGCTAAGGTCACGGGCCAGATCCGCGTTCCTTTCTTCTGTGTTGTAGTCACCGGACACTGTCCGTCCTCCGTCCGCAAGCAATCCTGGGCTCACCAAGGATGATGATGATGAAGTGTTTTGACGCCGCATGGCCGCAAGGCCGGCGGCGTCATCTAAGGAGGCCCTAGTCCCCTGAGCAGAATAGGCTGCCAGGTAACGGGGGGCTACCTGAGTGACGCCGCCTGATGGCCAAGGGCATTATAGTATAACTATATAAGGCGTGGCTAAGTTTTAGGTCTTTTAAGGGACCAGCTATAAATTAAAATATAAATAATTTATAATTAGATTTTCGGTATTTCGCGCTATATTTAATCTAAGGTAATATTAAAAAAAGAAAGTTTAGGTTTATCGGGTTTCTTCGTTCGGGGTCGTTATGATATATTTACAGGAGGGGTAGGCCTAAAAGATCGTATATAATCGGGTACAAACCTTTGAGATATCTATAAAGGTTTAGGGCGATGTTTATTTAGGTATCTAGATAGCTCGAGAGCAGATTGCTTTAAAAAGGTATCGCTGTTTTTAATATATGCTAGTAATTCGAACGGAAAAGCTTACTTTATTAGGGCTTGTTTTTAGTTAAAGCTGGGATATAGGGCTAACTTTATATCTAAGCTTAATAGGATCAAAGGGCTTTATAGCGGGATGGTTATTAGGCGACCGATAAGGGAATGGGCTTTAGCCTGTTATCTTTGAAAATTGCGTAAAAACGCAAATTAAATTAAAACGGAAAATAAATAAATAATAATTAAAATCGAAGAAATCTATATATATTGGCTTATATTAGACTTTTTACCGTTCGACCTATAAAAAAGATGATTTATTAGATTTTAGGCTTCGAAAGCGCGAAAAATATTTCTAAATTATAATAGCTTTATTTAGATTAGGTATTCGTTATAATACGGTTAAACGATTATTATAAAAAATTATAATAGATTAAAATTGTTATTGGAAGATAGATCTGTAAAAAGTTAAAGGCGTCCTTATTTAAAGGTAGGACGTAAAATCTAAGGTAATAGAGGGGGTATGCCTTTTATAAAAAGAAAAGATAATAAAAGGATAAATAGTTAGTAATTAATTTTTAATTAATAGCACGGGTATATTATTTGGAAGAAAAAGATTTATTCCGTAAGCTGGATAAAAAAAGCGAATTAAATGCTAATTTATTTAAGGAAGCTTATAATAACGAACCTTATACTTAGGCGTTTGCATCGAGGCTTTAGGTGTTTTGGTATTTTGTTGTATGGAAAGATATGGCCGGGTGATTTCGGGGCTTTATAGCGGTAATATAGTTTGGGATCGAGGTAATAGAAACGGCGGTAATATTTTATAAAGTCGTTATAGCTCGAGCGAACTGTTAATAGGTATCTTAAGGTATATCGGGGGATATTAAGTTTTGGAGGGGCGCTTTATATAGCTAAAAGGTTATAAGGCGAGTATTGTTCGGGTGTGTTAATTATTTATTAGGCCGTATAGGTTTATTTGGAGAATTATTTTATTATTATACGGGCGGCCGATAATGATATCGAATTATTAGGGGGCGGAAGGCGATAACCTATATTGGCGAGCCTATTTATTTCCTCGTTTTTTTTAATATTTATATAGCCGGGGCTTTGATACGTATAGATATATTTATAGGTTGTAATAAATATTTAGAAGCGGCGGAATTTAGTTTAAGATAAAGCCGCCGGGGTATTATATAAAGCGGAGATAATTAAAAAGTTATTTATATATATATATATAATATCCGTTTTAGTGTTTTTATCAAGGTCGGAGATTTTGGAGGTTGCGATAAGCCCGTTAAGGGTATCGTAGATTTCAGCGTCGAAAATTTTAGCGTTATTTAGACGTTCGAAGGATATATGGACAAGTAGCCGGGATTAATAAATCGCGTATCTTTAACTTACAAACCCGTTTTTTTATTTCGATCCGTCCGAATATATTATTATATTATTAATAAACATTAATTCGAGTTATAAAAGATATTTTTCTATGATATTAATTTTGTTATCGTTTACGACCGGCAAATTTAAAAAGTTTATATATCGATAAAGTTAAAAGGAGGGGTGAAGGAAAGTTAGGAGTAAAAAGGGGAGGCGTAAAAAGATTTGTTAGGGGTAAAAAACGCGAGCTAGGAGTATGGCGCGGGCTATTAGGGGGTGATTATGGTCGAGGGTGCCGAGTCGAAAAGCGAAGTATAATCGGGTATAGCTAAGGAGAAGATAGATAGGTAGAATGCCGGATTTTCGGTAAAGGATTATATTATTGGTGGTTTTTTAGATTGAAAGGATTATTAAAAGGGTAAGGCGGTAAACGGCTTCGATGCGTTTTACAAGATCGTTTTATTTAAAGGATAAAATATTATTTATTTTAATTTAGGGGTTTTGGTATTAAATTTCGGATTTGTAAAATGTTGTAGATTCGATATACATTTTGATAGCGAGCCGGAATAAACGGGGGGGAAGGCTTTTAACGGTGGTATATAGGCTATATAGGTGGTTCGTAATAATATAGGCTTTATTGGCTTATATATTGATATAGGCTTTAAAGGTTAGTTTTTTGTTAAAGAAAACGCTTGATTAATATATCGAGCTTTTAGCTAGCTTTGGGATAGCGTTATAATAAATTGGTGGGTAATTATTGTCGTTATATTTCTGTAAGAAATATATGATTTCGGTTTTAGTTAGGTTAAATTGAATAGCGTTTAGTAAGCTCTAATTCAAGATTTCGGTTAATTTAGCTATAGCAGCCGCGGCCGTTTTAGCGAGGGTATTGTTAATTATAAGGAAAGCGTAGTCGTCGGCGTAGTTATATCGATATATCGGGTTTGTTAGGTTATATAGCGGTTTGATATAAAATAGAAAAAGGATCGATAAGAAGGGCGAGTTTTAGCGTAGTCCGTATAAGAGGTTAAGAAAATCGGTAGTAACTTTTTGAAGCTTAATTTTGGCTATTTATGCTAAAAGAAAGGCGATAATGAAGTTAATTAATCGGTGATTTTAGTTTTATTCGCGGAATCGGAGAAATAAGCGGTTATATAGGACGCCGTTATAGGCTTTTTGGATATTATAGATAGTAAGCGTGATTATTTCGCTTTTGGCCAGAGCGTTTTTTATATTATATTGGAAGGTATAGGCTAGGTCTATAGCGGACCGTTTCGGAAAAATATTTATTTGGGTATTAAAGAGAATTTTGTAGGTTAGGGCTAAATGGGATATAGGTCGAGCGATTAGGTATTTAAATCTTTAAGATAAATATAATAAAAAGAATATCGGCCGTTATCCCCGGATAAAGGTAAAATCTTATTTATTAGCTTTAGGAAATATAGCGACGATTATATATCGGAATATTTCAAGGTAATGCCCGAAGATAAAGCATTTTTCGTATAAAGCCCGAATATCTTTACCGATAAAGAGCTAAAGCAATTATAAAATTCGGATAAAGATTTGGTTAAGCTTAAAGGCAATATTGTTTATTTTAATAGCGTAGGTTTTAATTTCGTTTTTAAGAATTCGGATATTTTATAAAATATATCGTTAAGTTATAGCGGGTTTATAAAGGGTAGGAAAATTATTGTCCGCGATAAAGCATTGGAAAATATATTTACCGAGGGCGTAAGCCTTATTTCTTTGGGATATGAAGATTTCAATGCCGATTATAAAGGGAGGAGGGGTGAATGTTATCTTTTTTTTATATTAATTAGTGATTTTAAAAATATTTACGGGGGATTTGTAATTATTAAATTGGCGTTGGTTATAAGATTATTTAATTTTATATATAATATTTTAGAAAATAGTATATATAAGGCAAGCGTTTTTATCGAGTTATTAAGCGGTTTTGGCGATGTTTAATATATATCTATAGGATTTATTATAATCGTTATTTTATTATGGGGCGTAAAGCTCGTTTATCCGAGGGTAGTTGATTAGCGTTGGAATTATAAATAAGGTTAGTAAGGGTTTCGGTATAGGCGTTAAGCGTATCGATGTTGTCGGATAATAGGAAGGTTTATTTAAAAGGGGGGAGTTTTTGTTGTATAAAAGGGTAAAGTTTTGTTAAATTTCGGTTATTTAATATAATATGTTTTTAGGGAGGTAATATATATCCGGGCTGGGGGATATAGGAGATTACGGTAAAATGGTTTAAGCCGATATCGAAGTAATCTTTTATATTAGTAAAGGTGAAGGGGATATCGGAGAAAGTGAAATTTAATATATTATGGAAGCTATTGGTTGGTATGTTATAGGGCGTCGTAAGCGTAAGTTTAAACGACTTATTTATTCGAAGAGTTAGCGTCCGATTTAATAGGGATATAATCGTTTTGTTAATCGGAGTATATGGAATTGGAGTCTTTAGTAAAGAGGGTGTGCGTAGGGGGGGTTTAATATTTTAAAGCGCGGATTATTTTGTTATCGATTATAGAGATTTTGGGCTATTGGTAGGCGTTAATATAGGTTTATCCGTTGATTTTAATTTAGCAGATATTTCTCGTTTAGGTTAGGGAGAGTTGGTTAGCGATATAGCTAAGGCTTTTATAGATATAAGTCGTAATTCGGGGCCGAGTATTTATATTAATTTAATATTTGATAAAGAGAAAGGTGTTGTAGGTGTGGTGTGTTATAGTGTGGTTTTTGTTGTTTTTGATTATGGTTTAAGGTTTTTGGAGAATGATAATATTAATATCGCTGATATAGGCTAAGGCTAATGCCGTTGTATAGATTATTCCGTTTTTTATCTTTTTGTTAATGTTAAATTGGAAAATGGAGATGGGGCGGGATAGGTTACGCCGGCGGTATAGGGTTTTTCGAAAGGGTTTTTAAAGGTTTTTATTTATTAGAAATGTCGGTTAGGGTGTCGAGATTTATTTGGGAGGATGAGTTATTATTATGTTGAGTGGTTGTGCCGTTTATGCGGAGATGATAGGTTATAAAGGGTAAATTGGGTATATTCGCGGGGGCGATTTCGGTGGTCGTTTTTGGGTTAAAAGGGGAGTTTTAAGTTTTTAGGGCTTTTTCGGGGTATATTTGGGTTTATAAGGCAGTATCGTCCGTTTTAATAAGTTGGCGTTATAGTTTGGTTAAATGGATAGGTTGTTATGTAGGGCTTTATTTTATTTGGTTTTATTTTATTTGTTAAGTAATTTCGAATTTCGAATAGGTTAGGTATTTTTCGAAGATGGCTTAGTAAAAGCTAAGGTAATTGATATAGCGAGCGTAAGCGGTATAATTATTAACATAGTAATCGGGATTTTTGATGGCGTAGTTTTTATAATATATAGGGTATTGGTAGCGATAGGTTTTATAGAATTTTTAATAATTAATATATTAAAAGAGCTATGGCTTTTATTTATCGGGTTTAGAGAGTCAGGAGCGGTTAAAGAGGTAAAAGCAGGTGTATATAGGTTTGGTGAAATGAATATATTACGAAATTTCTTTTTGGTAATCGCCTTCCGAGGATTCGACGATTTATTAGGAAATTGAGGTAATATGGGCGGTAATGGGCGTAAAGCTGGTTTAGGCGATTATTTTTTCCCGGATTATAGTAATAATATTAATAAAGCGGCTATTAAGGTTATAAATAAGCGTGGGGATACCGGAGATAATATAGGAGAATTAGATAATTATAAATTCGATTTTATCGATTCCGAAAAAT
Organism: Ophiognomonia clavigignenti-juglandacearum; assembly: GCA_003671545.1. Classification (NCBI taxonomy): domain Eukaryota; kingdom Fungi; phylum Ascomycota; class Sordariomycetes; order Diaporthales; family Gnomoniaceae; genus Ophiognomonia; species Ophiognomonia clavigignenti-juglandacearum. The sequence continues at coordinate 36,162 of PYFS01002139.1, read as the reverse complement.
ATTCCGAGCTTTTATTTATATTTTAAAAGTAATTGCGAATTATAAAATTGCGGGGTTCTAAAGTTTAGCTTATTTTGATATTAAATAGGTTGGGGATGTTAATTAAGGGGATCTTTATATTTATAAAGATTATTTATTTAAAGATTTAATTATCGCGGGTTTGATAAGGCGATTATTTATTAAAATAAATAAAGATATATAAGTTATTTTGGGGAATTTGGGGGCGGTTATAGGCGGAATAATATTATTTTAAAAGCTGGTTTATATTGGCAATTTTTTGTGATAAGGCTTTGTTAGGTCGCGATTGGGTGGCGGGGGCGGATATTAAGGTAGATGTAGGGAATATTATAGTTATTATATAGCTCGAAATGCGTTGCGAATTTATAATTATAGGTTTGTAAAGCAATAAAGATATATAGGAATATTTAGGGTTTTTTTAAGGTTTTTCGAAAATTGGTCGGCGAGCTATATTTTAAAATAAATATAATAGTTATTAGCTGTGGCGAATTATATCCCGCTAATAAATTAATTAGAAGCTTTATCTAGGGCTTTAGTAAAAGCGATATAGATATTATTTCGAACGGCGTTATTAACGGTAGCTTGGCTAATTAAAGCTATTAGTTGGTTATAGGTGTTTAGGGCAAGCGTAAAGGGATTATTCTAAAAGGCAATTCCGTAAGGCGGCAAAGAAGATAGCTAGGGCTATTTAATTTATATATGCTTTCTTTTTTATTCTATAATAACGAAGTTATCTTAAGTGATTACGAAGAGTGCTGTTTAGGTATAAAAGTTAATTTGGGGGGTGGTAAGCTTAGGGGGTAATGGTAAGGCTATGCTAAAGGGTATCCGAAGATAGTTATATAGTGTGATTATTAGCCAGAAATATGTAAATTATATAAGAGACCTTAACAGTGCATGCCAAGGCCTTGGTGGTGTCGGGAGCCTTGAGAGTATAAGAGAGTATGGGGGGGGGGGGCTCACCAAGGAGGCATTCTTATTCCATTGGAAGGCGTTGAAAGGCTTGCCGATTCACCACGCAACCACGCTTCTTTCAGCAATACAAGCAAAGTGGACGTCCAGACAGTGACACACACGAGAGATTGACTCGCAACCAGCCTTTTGCAGTTTTCATCTTCAAATACAGGTCAAAGAAAGGTCTATAGGAAGAGTTGATCATTCCCGCTCTTAGAAACAGCCCGATCAGCCAGGGCGGGCATCAAATCAATTCAAATCAAATCGGAAGGTCTAATTTGATTTGATTTGAATAAAATCTCTGTGAATTTGATTATTTAGAGTCCTGATTTGATTTGATTTGGATAATTTGAATACTTATACCTTTTTTTTTTTACCTTTCTATTAACAGCTTTCTCCTACGGCACATCGCCCGAAACTTATAAATTGATCTATTTAGTTGAATATTTTAAATATTCTAAAATATTAATTTTTTAATGCTTAAAAACACCGTTACTGAAAAGAAATTGAGAAATTTAGCGAAGTTGAAAGTCTTAAGATATATTGAAATTTACGAAGATTTTGGAATTCTTTTATTTTTTAAAACAAATTAATTTATAAAATTGAATTTTAAATTACTAAATACAATATGTCGTTAAATTTCGGTTTGATTAATAATTATATATTTATTTTAATAATCGATAATTAAGCTTTATAATCTATTTCATATAAAGCCGGCTAGTTTACCTATTCAATCTGGATATAATCAAATATGGCCTACCCTTTATTTGATTTGAATTTGGCTTCATTTTCTCTTTATTTGATTTGATTCTGAAAAAGTGTATTTGATTTGAATCAAATTTATCTGATTTGCTGCCCGCCCTGCGATCAGCGCCGCGGATGCTCCACTCGACGTTGCCAGTCTGTCTCTCGACAAATTGAAGAATCTTACCCGCCAGCAAGTCCACAATAGAATGGAAGTCGAAACGGAAACCGTGGATGTGGACAAGCTGCCTCTTCAAGAGGTCATCCGAGTCGCACGAGAGGCCCTTGGCGATGACAATATGGTTCGCAGGGCCACGGCTGAGATCGCTGGCCAGAACAACCAGAATCAAGGCACACCGATGGACCGCGAGGAGTTTGCTGAGCGGGACAGGGTCGTTGAGGTGGGCGGGAAAGAGTTCATTGACCTGACTGGAGACGACAAGATGGAGAAAGAGAGAGGACTCGGACATCGTCGACGTGACTGATGAACCCAACATAATGGGAGAGCAAAGTGGAGGGGACATCGACTCGGGCGGTGAGGATGAGATTTCTGAGAATTTGTCCAAATTTTCGGGAATTTGTGAGGGAGGTACAGCTCGGATAATGTGCAATAGCGAGATGGAAAAGGTGCCTAGACGGTCTAGGCTCTACCGATGGCGCGAAGTCAGGGTACACTTTATACTATCTCTCACAGATTATTGCTAGCTAGCTTTAAGTGTGGTTACATCCAGAGACACTTCCTTGTGAAGTGGTCCCGGAAGTGAATAACATATTGTTCCCTCTCAACTCAAAACATATGTCGCTTGCTCACAGGTCAGTATCCTTATCAAGGCTTCCGGCACCCGATCTCTTCTTTTCGACTTGGTGCCAAGTTCAGCCTAGATGAGAGGCCAATTCTGAGCTGGCAGCCAGACTGGAGTCAGTCCTGCTAACGACAAGACGGATCAAGTACCTAATGAACTGATGAGTAACTCTAGAGGATCAAGTCTTGAAGAACAGATATAATTGTACATAACGGGAAACTATAAATAGAGGTCGGCAGTGACATGACCTTTAGAAACTATATCTAATATGAAAGACCTTTCACGTGAACTTCTAGAAGCGTTCATTCTCCTCATCTTCGTTCATCGTCGCTGTCGTTTGTAAATTGTCATACTCCCCAGTAGCGCTCATGGGAAGTGCTTGAAGGATTGCCAGCTAGCACGTTCAAGCAAGCAAGTTGGCGTTGATCCAGTTGACGTAGTTGCCAACACGGGTGTAGACACCAGCGGCGTTGGCGCGAGCACAGCCGTTGCCCCAGGAGACAACACCCTGCAGGACACGGGAGCCGTCGACGATAGGGCCGCCAGAGTCACCGGAGCATGAGTCGCGGCCACCAGCGGTGACGCCAGCGCAGAACATGTTGTCGGTGATGGCCGAGGTGCCGTACTGGGTGCGGCAGGCGGCGCGGGAGATGGCAGGGACGGTGACCTTGCGCAGGTCGGCGGGCAGAGTGGAGCCACTCTCGGTCAGAAGACCCCTTGATTTCAGTGTTAGAATTGTGGCATGGTGGTGATGTATTATAAAGAGAGAACTCACCATCCGGCAACAGTGAGGGAGGTGCCAGCAGCAACGTCAGAGCCCTGAGCAGGGAGATTGGCGTAAGCCACGGTCGAGCTAGTTGGGATGGCAGTGGCCAGGTGCCAGATGGCAATATCGGCGTCAATGTTGGCGTCGTTGTAGGAGGGGTGGGAGATGATGCGGGTAACTCCGACCTGGGTGCCACCAGAGGCGCGCAGCTATTGCAACGAGTATTAGTATGTTGATGTGATTAGCACGGGAGTGAGTTCCAAAAGAACACTTACGTTGGAGCCGGCGCGGACGCGGACGCTGGAGGCGACCTGGCCAACCGAGCAGTGAGCAGCGGTGGCAACGGTGCGGGCGTTGATAAGAACACCACCGCAGAAGTGGGAGCCGCCCTCAGACAGGGAGACGATGTAGGGGAACTCGGCGGCGGCGGCGACGGTGCCACCGACAATCGAGTCACCCTCGCCATCCTGGCGAGCGTCAAGGCCGAAAGGCTTGGTTGAAGGCGCGGCCATAGAAGCAATAGACATGGCCAGGAAGAGGGCAAGAGTCATGAAGGGAGTCATCTTTGCGGCAGTAGAGAGTGTTGGAGCTGGTTAGCTGCTTTGAAAGATTGATGTGCGAAAGATGAGGCTGAAGCTGGAGATGCTGATGAGGATGATGAGATGCATTCAAGTCGAAAAGACCGACGACGACGAGATGTTTTATAATGAATGGCGTGAACACATTTGTGTATCGAAACTCACCGACATTCACGATTGTACACAACGATCACATACAAGGCTGACGAGCTTATCAGACATGATTCTGCGCAGCTCTATTTTGTCTTGAGACTTGCCTATTCAGTCAAGGTTGCCCCGGACTTCAGGAAGCCAAGAATGTGGTGTCCACCAGCTATCCAATATCGCCAAGTTAAGCTTGAAAGGCAATCTACAACCGAGTCTTGGGCTTCGGTCCTGTTCCAGTATCTTTATTTACGCGAGCCAATACTTCAACACGCCAAAATAGATGTCGAATGTTGCACAACAACATGAAGAAGGTCAAATCGCCCAGTCACCTCGAGGTGCCATCCAGTCTTGGGCTACTCTTTCCGCATCTTTAGTTAGTTCAGGAGAGCCAATACTTCAGCATGGCCAAATAGATATCAAATTGCCCCATCCATCAGCCGAGCTCGAGAGACCAACTCGTGTCGACAGGCTTGAGCCTTGCGCGTAAAGAACACCCCTGCCCACGATACCAGGAGAAGAAGGCGGGATGTACTATGTAGCCAAGAGAATGCCAATTGTTGATCTTGGAACCGCTGTTGCTTGGAACAACAAGTTTAGACACTTCGGTCCTTTAATTCCAGAGCACTTTCCGGATTCGGCTTGTCGCTCATCTCGAAGCGTACCACTCTTTAATGTTCTCGCGACATGTTCGGGGGCAGGGTCATCGGCGCCGCCCGGTTCTGACATGGATAATGGTGACTCGAGGAGTTCTAAAGTTGACGGACATCTGGACAGCTCGAGATGTATCTAATCCGATGAAATATCTTTATGTCACCAGTCATCATCGGAACTATGAATGGTACGAAGTGGCACGAAGGGTTTACGTAGTCCTTGACAATGGCCGGTATCTTGTAGTCCTCTGGACCGTCCTTATATTTATGAGGATTCCAATCGACGGTGTGCTCTGCTAGGAGGTCGCTCTACTGAGAGGAGGTCAAGAGTATGTATCCGCGCGCCTAGATAGCTATATCGTCGTATCCTGTTTGCTTTAGGCGGCCATATGCCCTATATTCGCCGTGAAATGCCAGCGTTTGCGTATCCACTAAGCCAGCGAGCGGGCTGGTCTTTTCCGTAGCCGGAGAACTGGACTAAAAAGGCATGGATCAGCATCTGTGACAGACACAAGTGCGCCTCGAGGAAAATGCTTACCATTTTGAGAGCGTGACCACGGATGACCGCTTTCCCAAGATCACCATGGACGCCCGAGTCGATGGGCGGGCTCGATGAAATCAATATCCATCTCATCGTCCGCGGAGAACGGCTCGAGTTTAGAGCCTTCGCAATCCGTCAGTGGTGACAGTGGCGGACGATTGGTTCTCTCCTCCTTTTAGCTATTCTGGTTAGCTAAAAAAAAAAACTGCAATAATATAACGACTATACCCAACCTATCTATCGATTATTCTACTCTTTGCTTATTTATCACACTAGTCCCTTTTTGGCCTAGCACCCTCAAACCTATGGCTATACCCTATATACGATTATTTTTCTTATAAGTTTAATATATAGTTAATATAAAGTTAATTAACAGAATTAAAAACAAACGGTAGAATCGAAGATTATTTATATAATAGCTGTAGATAAATAAAATATCGTTGAAGAGAATAATTAACACTATATATAAGTAATATATTGATTTACCACAAAAACATAAATCTTTTATAGAAAATACTTCGTAAATATATACAAATATCTTTTAGAAATATTAATCGATACTTGTATATACCTATCATATAATAATCAAGAATAAATTTTTTTTATAATAGAACGAAGTAAATTGAATTGTATAAAATCTATATATTTATAAACTCTAGTATATACAGTTATAGATATAAAGCTGTTATGCGAAATAATTTATAAAAATATGAAAATATAGGTTCATAAACCTTCTATTCTGTAAATTTAAACTTTTGGTATTAAGCCGTATTTACCCCGATAAATGAATCTACCTTTATAGCAATGGGTTAAGTTAAAAAATATAGATAAAGGTTTATAATTACTTATTTTTATATTTTCACATAATGTTTTCCAGGATAGCTTAATAATTACAATTAAAGATTATACGAAGGGATTTAATTTAAGATTAATGGCTGATAGCGCATAGATATAGTAGATAGAAAAGGTTTACATGAATAATATACGGATATATAGATCTATTTGAAATTATTTATAACAATCAGAGCGGAATTTATAGTACAATCGTTATATAAAAGTTAACTGTTATAATTTAGGTTTTCTTTTATATATTTGTCCATATTAAATGTTTTTAATATTATTTATAATCTCAGTTTATATAGTTTATATATGATATTGTACAAATTATTTTAAATTTAGATATTAAAGCTTTGGAGATGATATTATCTATTAAGAGATTGTAAAATCGCTAATAGAGCACTATTTGAATTCGCCACACTGTGGATTCACTTTCAAGGATGTCACCAAAGCTTAATTTCACAACTATACACGAAGAAAACGCCTTCTATATGAAAAACGCCCTCCACACGAAAAAAGCCCTCTACATAGAAAAAGGACTTTTACAAAAAGCCCTTTATAAAAAGCCCCCTATATAAAAAAGTCCTCTGCATGGAAAAGTCCCTTTATAAAAAAGATAACTTTTAGTAATATCTCTTAAAATGGGGCCTAGTTATATTGTATAAAGTTTTGGTGATATCTATAGAGATAGAGCCTAAAAATGTTATATCAACTCCTAGTAATATCTTTAAAAATGTATCTATAATGCTTTATTGGATACTCTTTTAATAAAGTTTATATTATAAAACTAATCGGTTTAATTAAAAAGGCTTTAGAAAATCTTAAAACAAGTTTAAATGAATGATATATTTATATCATAATTAAATTCGAATTTTATAATTTATAATAATCAATAGTTAATAGTTATTATTGAAAGAAATTAATTATTATATGAAATTGACTTTATATAATTATATAACATTAAATCTATATTAAAACTCATATTCATTAGAATATGATTCTAGAAAGACTTCAAAATATATTGAAAGGTTATTCGCAATACAATATACCCAGAATTATAACTTTATTAATTAATAGTTTTATAATAATGAAATATTAAACTAATGGATCAGATAAACAATTGATTATATAAAGCAATACTCAATTAATATATATATAGCAAGAACTAGGATTTAATTGTTTATATAAATCTTTTAATGGATACTGAAATAATAATTAATGCGATGTATAAATAAAATAATATTCTTTGGATAAAATAAAGTTTTCTATATAGAAAACGTTAGTAAATAGATAATTAATTCAATATTTGATTAAATCGATAATAAAGGAAATAGTAAATTAAATAATTATATTTATTTATTTTTAATATCTTATTTAAATATTTTAATGCTTAAAAACCTATATATAGTTTTAGCTCTCGATTGCGATATTAAAAGAGATATAATTTCGTTTTATACTATATAATACAGCTAGCTAATTTAAATATAATTATTAATAGCGGCTATAAAATTATAGTCCTTTTTAAACTGATATACAGTTCATGAATATTATTAAATCCGTAATTATATATTTATAAATGAAAATGTTGGGTGTACACTGGGGGTTACGTGAATGGTTTTCTTTGTCGTCTCAATCGGTTCTGGTTTATTCGCTACTATATAGAGAAAACTAACTAAACGGCTGGTGGCTGTTGAAGCCAGTTGGGGCCAGATTGGGATGACTAATTATCCCCTAGCCATCTACTAATTCTGCCACGGCCTTATACAGGGGCAAAGGTAATTGGCTAAAGCCAATTACCTAAATCTACCGTAGCCCCTTACTTATTCGGCAGGAGGCTCTAATTAATTAATTCACTTAACATTAGCAACTTTTCAAAATACCGAAAAACCCGTATATTGAATAATATATACATTAAAAAGATTATGTATAAACGGGTTATATATGCCTATTAGCTATATACCGACGGATCTTATACTCAATATCGGCGTCGGTAGATTTAATCCTTCAATAATCCAAACAGCCCGTTGGCACCGATAAATGCTAAATAGCCTCTAGATTTAATATTAAATAGTGCTAACTGGCACTTAAACCTTCCTTCCCAATTAGCCTCTTTCGCTAAACCTAATTTATCAAATCGCATACTAGCTCCACTGGGCTTATATAGCAGGTTTATTAAGCTAGTGACTATATATTAGCTTTAAATAGATTTATAACCATATGCTAGCTTTATTGGGCTAATAATTTATTTACCAACCTTATTAGGCTAGTAAGTATATATCAGCCTTAAATAGATTTGCAATTATATATTAGCTCTAGTAGGCTAGTTATCTATTTGCTAGCTTTACTAAGCTCACTTCTCTGTAATCTCTATAATCTCAATAATTAAAGCCTTTTTAGAGCGCTTAACGGCCGCTTTAACCTCCATAGTTAATTCGTTAATATCGATCAACTTAATTAACGCTACATTGCAAACGCTCTTAATCATAGCGTTACCTAAGTCACTATCGCCAATGATTCAGCGGACTTTATCTATCTTACAATTCTCGTGAAATTTACAGAGGGCTATCATATTTACTATTGAACGCTTTTCGTTGATAATGCCAAGCTTAGCCAGGCATTCGTATAGAAATAAAGAATCTGTGTAAAGAACGAAAAGGATTATAAAAAGCTATAAACGGTCCGTAACTATTTTGATAGTAATACTAAAATAATAGCTAATATTGAAACTAATAATTATTCCGTAAATTTCGGTATAAAGGACGCTATATATAATATATTTAAAGTATACGCTAATATTTATAACAAAATTGCTATATATTTTAAACCTATCATCAATATAAGTATAGTCTTTGGCTAATACGATAATATAGCCGATTTAATTATTTAGGTTTTTACGGTTAGCGAAAGAGCCGTCTAGGAATATATATAGCTTCGTATATAAAAGATCTAGTAGCATATATATTAGGCCTCGATCTAAGTTATTTATTATCTATTAGAAGCGCTTATTAAAGGCTTTTACCTTTTGATTAAATGATTCAGGGGCTTAAGCCGTAACGGAGATATTAAAAGCAGCTTCGAATTGATAAATAAAGGCGATATAAGCTATATATATACGCTATTCAATATAACGTTAGGCGCGGTCGTTAGCTTTAAGATCGATAAATATTAGGCGGCTATTTTAATTCTTCTGCGTAAACATAACGTTATTGCCATCTAACTTTATAATACCGTTATTAAAATTAAATAAAATATATTTGTTGAAAATAATCTTAGGCTTAGCTACAAAGCCGGCCTTCTATAATTCACTCTCCTTATAAATAACGAAATCAGCTATTTCGAGCAAAAGAATATCGTTGATCTATAAGCTAGCTATACCGAAGCCGTCGCTAGCTTGGTTAAAAATTATTAGATATAGGTTGTATATAAAGATAGATATATCTAGATTATTCTTATAATGCGGTTAATATATATTGTACTAATATAAGCTTGATTGAAAAAACGCTATATAGCGGCAAGAAGATCTATATTAAAACGCCTTTAAGATAACGATCTTTTAATTTTTTAGAGAGATAAGCTAAAATTATCTATTTAAAGGTTTTCTTAGCTTATAGGTATGTTTAGGTAATATCCCGAATAAAAAGATGTACTCCTTATTTAATTAATATAAAAGCGAACATTAGGATTAATCGTTAATTCAAACGCTATATATATAAGTTTTAACAAAGGATTTCGTCTTTGCCTTTATTATTATAGCCCTAAATTATAAACCGTGACTTTTCAAAAAATATCTAGCTAAAGCTTTTGTTTTTGATTTTATATATTATTCGTAAAAGGAAGATACGCTCTTTAGCGTATTCCTAAAGATCATATTTAATAAAGCTAAAAACTCCGGCGCCAACGAGGCTTATAATCTCGCTATCGTTAAATAATTCAAACGCTTACCAGGGGTTCTAATAATGCTTTTAATACACAGCTTGATAGCCAACGTATAATCGTTGCATTCTGTTTTTACTAAAATATATAATTAAAGCTTTAGACTTATTTATACTGCCCTTTAATTATCTACGGCTATAATAGGTTAGGATTTCAATATTAGCTTCAAATTTAGCTTCGGGTTAAGCCTAGTCTTCAATCATTAGGTCCAACTATACAGGACTTTCGGCATTAAGGGTTTTCTTCTCTCCCTTATAATATAGGTAGATTTATATAAAGCGGAAAATAATAAATCTATTCAATATATCTAAAGTACCGTTATGGCCTTTAATTGTAGCGATTAGATATAGGCCTGTTTAGCTAACCCTTTTACGATAAATATATATATTATTACGAAATAGAACTCCGAGAATTTCTTCATATCTAAAAGCCGTACGGCGGTATAGCATATCAAAGATTTAACGCTTTATTTGAAACATATAAAGCTCCTTTATAGCGTTATTTTTTATTTCGGTATAGCGTATCATCAAAACGGAAAGAAAGGAATCTATATTTATTCGTAAATAGGCATTAAAGATTAAAAGAATTAGTATAATACCGTTAATATTGGCAGTATTATTGATAGCCTTAAAAGCTATTTATAAACGGTGCTCTTTAGACGTTATACTGCCCAATTCCGCGTTAAAAATACGGTAAATATATCCCAGCAGCTTATAATAACACTCGACGTTGTTAATAAACCAATAATTCTTTATAAGCACCTCTTTATAGCATATGCCTTATATAGCTATATTTAAACGAAATTCGTTAAAAACGAAATTAATGCCTATATTGTAAATTAGGATATTAAGCGGTTCGAAATAGATATTATATTAGACTTTATAAAAAATATCGTATATTAGTAACATAAACCTTATCTTTACGGAAATTATTTTTAATTTGGTTATTATTACTATTAAAGAAAAAGCCTCTAAATGTATTCCCGCGGTGCATATCCTTAAATTTATTACTGCTATATTTAAACTTAAACCTAAAATTTAACTTCAAACCATTATAGCTATTGCCGATATTACGGCGGTCGATATAAAATATACTTTCGGCGATTACTAAATTATGGAAATAATAGTGCTTATATTCGCCGCTAAAACAGGTTTTAATAATTTTAATAATATAAAAGATACTACGGCGAGCTAAATAAATCTCTAAAAAAGACCGTAATTTCTTAAGCAACTACTAAAACAAAGCTAAATTAATCTAAAAAGCATACTTTAACTCTTTAACAACACAGCATATTCAAATAAATATTACCAACAACTCCAAATCGTTATATTTACCTTATATACGCTAATACAACACCAATTTATCGTACAACCTTGAAAATACCTCTCGGAAGTTTATTTCTAAATCATCGTTATATATCTTAATAAACATCATGTATATTTGATTGCAGTGTTATTAAAAACGGTTTACTTTTATATTAAAATAGGCCTTTAATTTACGATATATAATAACAAATATATCGTCTTAAATTATATAATAAAGATAAACCGTTTCGGCGTCTCTTATTTAAGTACAAAGAAATATAGTACGAAAATAACTTGATTAGATATTAATTATATAATAAATATCAAAAAATAACCGGGTTTTATCCTCTAAAATATCGTAAAGCTCACCGATATAATTATTATTATAATTCCATAATTTAACAAACGTCTGCTATATTTAAGCATCTAGATTAATTATTAATATATCTATAAACGGCAGATCCGTATAAAGGTTATATAGCCTAGCTATAATCTATAGCTTTTTCTCTATCTTCAACACGTATTAAAACTAATTATAATATTCTAAAAGAATCCTCGCGAAATCAAGGGCGCTAATAAGCGTAAAATTATATGTATAAGTCGTTAGCATAAGGTTTAGGCTATTTATAAATGCAAATTGCTATAGGGGGTTCTAAATCGGAAGCATTATAATAAGCTATTACGGGGGGTTCTACAATATCGCAATAAGCTATTATAGGGAGTTCTGATCCGTAGGTGCTAATAGATTCAGCGCTTAATTAACGGATTATTGCAAATGCTATTATTAATTAAACAAGCTATCCAATAGGCTATTCAGCAGGCTATTCAGCAAACTATTCAGCAAGCTATTAATTAACGGGCTACTATAGCTATAGGACAAACATCCAACGACTTATTCCCGATTTATTTAGAGGATTATTTCACTACTACATAGCATACTTCATCGTCTTTACAACGATATCCTCCAAGCTGCTTATCAAGCCTAAAATCGTACAATATATAACTAATAACGAGCTTCTGCGTAATGGCGTACCGGGAACATTTCCTCATATCCTTTAAACATCCCGTATTATATCTTTAATATTACGGGGTGTATAGGTAAATAAGCATTAGCGTAAGCTATCTCTCAATAATAAAAGCTAATTATCTCCGTTATTATTGCTTTCATTAAATATAATCATGGCTCGCCGGGGATTACCGGGCTTAGGCATAATAAAAGAAGGCCGTAAAATATCTATGTTATAGCGGTAAAATTTCCGGATATAACCAAAAAAACCGGATATAACTTAACTTATATATTACGCTATAATTATTAAATTTTACGATATATAAACCCGGATCGAATTCTTATTATATAAGCTCATCAACAAATCACTTAAAGAAACTTATAATCTGTGATAACTAATATAATAAATAAATATTATTATCTATACCGATCCCTATATAAACGCTATAATAACGGAGGAAATTCTTAAAAATTCGGGGGAGATTACGAAGGAGATTCTTAAATATAAAGAAAGACCAATGTTTAAACTCGTCTATATATAAAATCTACAATTCCGCGTTCAAATTCTTTTCGATATAATATTTAACTATTATAGCAACCGCGTAAATAACTAAGTATTTTCTTTTAAAAAGCTTATTAATTTCGTCTTACTAGCAATTAATATCGACGAAATGCCAAAAGCCTTTACTAAGCCCGCAAAAGCTTAAAAAGCGCTAGACTCCGGGTCTTTTTATATTTATAAGATCGCGCTTTATATAAAAGGCTTGCGAGCTATTAGAAGTTTGTGAATGTAAATAAAGAGGGTCTTATTTTTAATTATTACGCGAAGCGGATCGGGATTGGTTTAAGAATCAGGTAGGATTATCATGATCATTGTCCAAATTTATTTTATCTCTTCTATATACCGTTATTGCTTTCATGATCTCAACTCGGTTCGTAGGTAAAAGGGAAAGTGAGATATATATAAAAGATTATATTAGCTTATTCCGAATAATACGAAGCGAAATAACTATATACGAATTAAATAAAAGATCTTTTATTTAGTTATGTTTACTTACAAATTCGTTATTAATTTACCTAATTCTACTTTATACATTCAATTGTTATTAATACGAGAGTTTAAATCAATAATACGCCTTTTACTTCAATTCCTTGTTTGGAAAAAAGGGTAAAAAGGGGAAAGCAAAACGCAAAAAGTAAAATAGAATATAAAACAAAAAGCAAAATAAATATTTAGTTTAAAGGAGTCTTTTATCATGCTTTTATGTAGATATAGCTGCTAAATCGTAATTATGTATTGAATACGTTTAAAAATATAAATAAGACTTTTTTAAAGTTTTAGAGGGGAAAAGATAGAAAAAGGTAATATAGGTTTAGAATTGCTAAATCGTATCTCGAATGCTTTTTAATATATTTACGCTCGGCCTATAAAGATCGATTAGGCAAATAACATTTGGGAATTATAATTTCAGGTTTTAAGATCAAAGGTCTAGGAAGATCTAAAACCGAATTTTTAGAAAGGATTCTTAATTAAAGAATCCTTTAATTAAGTTTGAGGTAGGTTAGGCGTATAATAATAAAACATATAACTATAGAAAAATCATAAATATATCATAATACGGTTAAAAATATGTATATATGTAAGGGAAAGGGATTTAGCTAAAGCTATTTAGTTTAATAATAAATGAATCTATTATTATTTTATTACGTCTATTTTTTTAAACGTCTAAAAGGCGCAAATTCGTCGAATTTAAACGCTTTAGAGCTTAAAAAGAAGGTCTCTTGTTTTTGCCAATCTATACTTTAGTTCGATATATAAATTAAGCACTGATCAATATTCGGTATATACTGGGGGTTACGTAAATAGTTCTCTTTATCGTCTCAATTGGTTCTAATTTATTCGTTATTATATAGAGAAAACCAACTAAACGGCTAATGGCTGTTAAAGCCAGTTAGGACCAGATTGGGATGACTAATCATCCCCTGGGCACCTACTGGTTCTGCCACCGCCTTATGTTGGGGCAGGGGTAGTTGGCTAAAGCCAACTACCTAAATCTGCCGTAGCCCCTTATTTATTCGGCAGGAAGCCCTGACTAGCTAATTCACTCAATAGAAAGCGTCGTTAATCATAGATTAAAATTTATTGAAAAATAATACGAATCAATATATATTAAAATCAAATAATAAATTTATAATAACTACGGTTATTCGTTTTATTATAAGAATAAAAAAGGTGAATTATCTATATATATTATTAATTTTCTTTAACAATTTTAATTCTCCATTTTCTTTCAAAATTATATTCTATTAAAGTTAAAAGATTTTACCTTCATTTACTTTTATTTATATTAAACTTTATTAATGTTTTATTAACTTTTAACTTTTAATAATCATTTTAATAATAATTTTAATAACAACAACAACAATAATAATAATAATAATAATAATAATAATAATGATAATAATAATAATAATAATCGGTAGGTTATATTATATAATTGATATATGTACGTATACGTTGGGTATGAGTCGATTCTGTTGTTGGTTTATGAAGAGGGAAAAGTAAGTGGCAGCTGTAAGGCTATTGTCAACTAAGTTTAAATGCGGCCCCAGAGGGCGCTAATCCCGATTGGGATTAGCACCGGCGTTATAGCTAATTATAGGGCCAGCATATACGTTAGGCCTATTGCTATCTAGGTTTGCCCGATTGGGCAAAGCTTAACAAAAAGGTATAAATTTATATTAATCCAGCTAGGCTTATATTAATTATTCTTTTTTTTAAATTTAAGCGGGCGTTATATATATAAATAGCATTTGGCATATATATATATATTAATTCTTTATTAAATCTAACATTAATTAATGCTAATTAGCTTAATCTATTTAATTCTTTATTTTCTTTATTCCTTTATTCCGTTAATCTTTATTTTAACGGATATAATTATTAATCTGTATAATAATCTCATTAATTAATAGGAACCGCTTAAGCGTATTGTTTAACGTACTTTTCGTAAAAATATTAGCTATATTATTTCCGCTATAGATCTAACGGATCTCTATAATCTCCCTCTTTTCGTATATCTATCATAGCTCTATTACATCTATTATCAAATACTTTTTACATATAATATCTAATTCAATTAAATATTTATATAAATTGAAGGAATTTATATAAATTATTAATTATATAGGAAGAAGGTTAACGCGGCTTATAATATAATATGAAATCGTTAGTATATAGATAACGATATCGAAATTATGTATAGCTTTATATATTTTTAAAATAAATATTAAGCGAGTTATATATTTGGCTTTATACGATTGGTATATAATAAGGTTATTGCAAATTGTAAATTCTATATTTTATATATATTTCGTTTATTAGAATTAATATATAGCTGATTTAATTAAAATAGTATTTATTATTAGTAAACGAACTATTAAAGAATAATATTAATTTAGCTTTGCTAAAGTCAAAAAGGATAAATCATAGACTACGATCTAAATGATTTATTTGCTATCAGAGGCATTTATTTAAAGCTTCATAAACTGTTTTATTTAGGTTTATATATTAAGCTATTATAATTATATTAAATACGGCTTCTAATTAATAAAAAGAAATTAGATAAATATTATAGGCGCGTTAGGTTAAGTATTATATAATACGATTATTAGCTTTAATATTAATAAAGGCGAATTTTTCGTTTTATTATTTCTAGCATATAATAATATTTTCGTTATTAAATAGGATATAGGCGTTGTTAAATTCGAAAAATATTCTAACGTTTAAAATAATTATAAACTTTATTTTAAATTTAATATTTTTGAATTCTATTTTTTTCTTTCGCTTTAAATATAGATATAAATATATAAAAGATATTATTAATTTATATCGCATCAAAACTAAACTTTTAACTTTATTACGAAATAAATAAATATAGGTTATATATAAAAATCTTAATTATAAAACGAATAATATAGAAATTAAAGTATATATAATGTTAATAAATATTAAATTCGGGGATTCCGTAAAAAAGAAGTAATGTGGGAACTATAATGTGAGCCCAGCCGGGCTGGCATAGGTTCACACCTCCTTAGTCAGCTTTGCCCAATCGGGCAAGTCTAGGTAGCAGTGGGCCTAGCGAATGCGCTGGCCCTGCAATTAGCTATAACGCCGATGCTAATCCCAATCGGGACTAACGCCCTCTGGGGCCGCACTTAGACTTAGTTAACGGCAGCCCTACGGCTGCCACTCACTCTTCCCTCTAAATAAACCACCAATAAAATCGACTTAAACCCAACATATACGTACGCATATCAATCACATAATGTAACCTACCGATATTGATCAATTTCAATACAATTGAAACAGACGGCAAGGAAAGACAAGCTTAATCCGAATATTCGAAATATAGCCTCGTCCTCGTACGCCTCTATACTAAAGAACTAAAGATTAACTATACTAAAAACGAAAAATACCTTTATTCTATAGCGCTCCGTGGCATTTTTCCTAAACTTTTTCTTTTTAAATTGCTTTTATATTGCGCTTTTAACTAAAAAAAGAAAAAAAGCTACGTGTTTATCGCAAATAAACCTACTTTCGCGATAACTACCTCTTTATGATATATTTGGCTAAATAAACGATTGAAGGCCTTCTACAAGCTCTTCGTTAAACTCGCAACTCCGACAACCCTCTATAAACACTCTATCTCGACCTACCCTCCCCGAAATACCAAAAAACCGCTTCAAATATTCTAAAAAATCGATCTACATATCTAAAAAACATCTATATATAAGCTTTAGCCTTTATACGCTAAATGTTACCTCTATACTTTATTCCCTACCTAAATTTATAATTTACCCCACCTATTTTACATTTTAAAGAAAAGAGAGTATAAATCAGAAGCGTATTGTAAACCCGATCCAAATATACTAATTACGATTGAATACGCATGGTAAATAAAGTATAACGGAAACCGAATTGCTAAATAACGTATTACGGATTCAAAATTACATTTCAACGTATATATTCCACTTATTTATTAAATTCAACGACAAATGCTAACCAAGCCTCCGTGTCAATGTAGAAGGTCAATATGCTTAATAAGCGAAAAGGCACTAGTCCCAAAAAGGTAAAGAGTAATATGGAACTAGTCCGGAAGCGGTAGTAATAGTAGAAGTAGTGGTAGAAATAGAAGAGTGTATATTGTATTGTTGAAATCTAATTCTAAAAGAGAGGGAAATTCCTTCCTATATGTATTCGTTCGTTCTACATCGATTCGGCCGATATCGGAGAGTTGGCCGATATCGGTATTAAATGCATAACGCTAATTTAGTGCCTAGGTTTACTAAATTAGCTTGGAACGCTTTAAAACCGAATTAAAACCTCGCTAGTTTTAAAGTATTCGGACGTCGTTTTACTAAAGTAGTTAAAACGAGTAAAACTTGGTTGAAGTTTTACGCTATTAAAGCGTTATGCAAATATCCGACGATTTGATGTTCAGACGAATAAAGAAACGGAATAATAATACTAGTAAATAATATACTAATAGAATTGTTTCGTTTTTGAAGTTTTGAAATATAGGAAATTATACGTATTTAAACGTATTAATTATAAATAGAAACTATTTATAATTATAGAATAAAATAGTAAAATAAATTAGGTGAATCTTAATCTAATAGTCAATACCTACCCTAAAAACACCACCAAAATAAATAATAAAAAAGAAACAATCGTCTATAACGACGAAGCTTTTAACAAATTAAAATAGCTTTTAAAGGGCTTCCCTAAAATGATCCTCACAATCACAGACCCCACCCTTAAATAGCTCGATCTTTATTTCTGGGATATTAAAGAAATATCCGAAAACCCGTTATAAATCGAGCTAAATACCTTCATCGTATATTAGATCAAAAACGCCTATTATTACGATAGCATATTTTTTTACTCTTTTATAAAAGATTTTAGCAATTAGATAAAAGCGAAGTTCAATAAAGCCTATCAATCCTATGAAAAAACTATCCGCTTTTTTTTATATCGCCGAGGCGTTTATAACGCTTTAGGCCATAGCCGAGCAAACGATGCCCTTATATAGCTATTAGCATGCGAAACCCTACCTTTATAGCCTTTAATCGAATTCCGCAATATCAAATTCGGAATAAATAGCAATATCTAGTATATCTAATAAACCTTATATACGAAAATCAAGCTTTACGAATAAAAATATAGTCACCCGCCAGCTCTAGCTAAAATAAACGAATTTGTTAACATTAGCGACCGCTCCTATATATATAATGGCAACGGCTCGTGCATAGGCGGTTCTAATAACGCCTCCGCGGTTGAATTGAACTAAAAATTCAAAATAACGGAGAGATCAATCTTTATCACGCCTATTAACAGCGGCAACCATAAATTTACAATATCTAGCTTCCCTAACGCCCTAAACGGATCTAAAATTATACCTAAAGAACCACCTAACAAAAAAAACGCGAATATTATATCTAAAATCAGGGAAATTAAGCTCGAAAGGCTAATTAACGCTAATATAACCGATTAAAAACATAAACACGATTCCGATTAAGATAATAAGAAAAATAAAAAAACGGTACAGCAAATATTTTTTATCGAATCCTTTAACGACTCCGACGATTCCCTAATTATCAAAAAGCCCAAAAAGATATTCGCAAACCTATTCAATCCCAATTACGATCCATATAAAACCCTTCCGCTTCGAATATACCTAAACGAATGGATGAATATCTGATTAATCACGAATTTCGTTAAAATATTCGGCAACGATCATAAATATAACGGCAAGCTATACAATATCTTAAATAATAAGCTCCGCGTTTTTTTCGATATCTACTATTATTTAGAAATTACCGAAAGATAATTCGCTATTATCCTCCCCCGAATATTTATTAAAGCGGCGGAGTAATATCATATATATAATATTATATAGAAAAATATATTTACAGACGTCTATATCAAGATCAAAATTTACTTTAATATAAATACTAATTATAAGCATTATTATACCGATTAGATAATTGTAATATTTAAAAAAATACGCTATAAAAACCTAAACTTCAATTTTTATAAAGTGCTCAATAAAATACTAGATAAGCTTTAGCTATATTAACGAATTTTCGGTGAAAGGTTTTCAGGCGGGGCAAACCTTAAGCTCACGGTTATCTATACGTATTATAATGTGATGGAATTAGAAGCTGCGCTTCTTAAGAATTCCTCTACACCTAAAGCCCTATTTGCAAACCTTAAAGCGTTAATTAAAACGTTTCTAACGCGCTTAAATGCTCACCAATACCCAATTAAATACAATAATTACGGCCACGGCTATAATCACGATCACAACGACACCGCTAACGCCATATTTTTTAACCAACGCTACAAAAAAAAATACTCAATAACGCTATAACTCTTTCGGAAATAAAAACTTTAAAAATAACTTTAACGGCGGAAATAAGCAATTCAGCGATAATAACAATAATAAACAGCTATAATTAAAGCCAAGCACGAATTAGAAAAAATGCTGCTATATCTATAGTAAAAAGACTACTAGTCTAACCGGCACCCCCGATAAAAATATCGATAATCCCATAGCCGTTACAATATATACCATACTAAAATCGGAATATATAAAACTAACGCTAGGTACGCCTCGTTCCTCGCATAATACGAAAGCTTTTTTTTACAACAAGCCTTTTACCGACATATATATATAAGAAGACAAGATTATTAAAAATGATCTATAACAATATTTCGCTTTAACATATCTTTAAAACCAAACCTTCTTACACTCCGTTACAGCTATAAACCCCGTCACAGCCCCCTAAACGATCTCTATATAGCAATTCCAGCTAACAAATCGTTACTTTCGCTTACGCTTCCAAAGCGTTATACCTAATACAGGCGCTACGAAATAATCGATTGCAAAAGTTAAATAATACGAAGCATTTATATGCAAATATCTTGATCTTAAGCTAATATTTGATAAATCACATACAGGTAAGGCTAAGATTCAATTCGGTCTAGGCTAAATAATTATTTCTATAGGCGTTATTTCCGTTCCTATTTTATTTAAGATAATAGAGTTTTACATATTAGCCACCAATACCCCTTTCCTATTCGCTTTCAAAAATATAAACCGCTTACACATCAAATTTAACAATTTAACAAACCAAATCATCGGCCCTATAGCCTTAATTCCTATAATCCGCAAATAAAGATACGCCTAATTTTTTCTAAATAAGGAAAAGACTATAACAGCCTTCCTCTCCGAAGATTAATTACATATTTTCCACCGCCGCTTTAGATACCTAAAAATTATATACTTCCTAAAAATACTTAAGAAAATTAGCTACAAAAACGTATTGTACAAAACCCTCAAAAAGATCCAAAAACTATACCACTTATACCAAATACATAATCAAACGCCCCATCGCTTTAAATTCACCATTAAAACAGATATAAATTTTAACGCCGAAATGCTAACAGATATTATATATCTAAATAGCAGACCCGTTTTATATATCGTTAACAAAAACATAAACTTTAATTAAACCGGCTTCCTCCCTTTTATAAACGCGAAAGCTATATAAGAGCTATCCTGCCGCCTATAAGTAAATATATACTAAAGCCCGCCAAACAAGCTCGTTTATAACGCCGGCACAAATTTCGCGGCTAAAGAATTTTAATCCGAAGCCAATTATATAAATATCAAATACAAACAAATCTTTATTAAAATTTACTAATCTATCGGCAAAATAAAACAGTACCACACACCTCTCCGCCAAATATATGAAATCTTTTATAACGAGTTATTCTACACCATAACCGAGGACATTATACTCCAAATAGCTATTAAAGCTATCAACGATATCGTTAGCCTTAACAGCTTAATCCCTATATTGCTCGTCTTTGGAGTTTACCTATATATCATAGCTAAATCCCTTATAACGCCGTTAATAATCTAACGCGATAGGGCTATTTAAACTGCTATAAAAATTATACATAAAGCCAAAGCTATACGCCTCATAAATAATATTCTTTATATCCGAAATAACCTAAATATAAACAATATGTTATTATTCGAGCTTTGGAACGATATCCGTATATGGCGAAAAAAGGACAACTAGATAAGCCTTTATAAACTATTATTATATAACGGCTATAACCTTATTTTCGATCTACCAAACGGATTTACTATCTTCCGATCTATTATCTATCGCCTATATATATACGATCCCGATGCCTTAAACCTATACGAAAACAAACCCGCCCCCCATAAACGAAAGCGCTTTAAAGGTTTTAAAAAACAAGAAAAAGACGATAAAATATATAATACTATTACGAAAGATATTCAAGCTTTTACGGAAAATATTCAAGCTTTTATAAAAGATATTTAGGCTTCTACCGAAAATATCGATAACGATACGGAAAAAAAAATCTATAACCGATATATATCTATTTTTTAGTGAAAAAAAAGCGGGATTTCGGATTGGCTTTTAAGCTATATGCCGACGATATAATCATTATACTTAGCGCTCGTTTCGAAAAATCTAACGATATCGAAATAATCAATTTAATCGGCGTAAGAATCTTTTATTTCGAAATTTATAATAAAGCTAAATATAACGGTCACTGTATTTTTAAAACGTATCTCGTTTATAAACTCAAATATAAGGAGATTAAACCCTATAAGAAATTACGCTTTATAATTCAAAGCTATAGCGACGACGGCAAAATAGCAATTTTATCGCAATCTCCGACTATTTAATATATTAGCCAATGTCTCGTTTTCGCTTTAACTCCTATTCCTATAAAAGAGGGCTTATTAGCTTAAATCCGCGATATTATGTAGATATATATTTAAACTAAGCAATAATTATATTATATAATCATTTTGCTTCCTTTTAAAGAAATACGCGCTAAACTCTTAAAAGGCATTATTTTAATCTATTTACTTTTCTTTTATAGCATCCCCAAATCTAATATTTATTGATATCATATATACTCTAACTTCTATATCACCCGCTTTATAATAAAGACCTCCATATATAACCTATATTTATTCGTTTCGTAATAAAACCAAAAGTTTAGCCTTTATACAATATAAATTAACGATATCTTTTATATATTTACGCCCGTATTTAAAGCGAAAGAAAAATAAAATTAAAGAATGCTGAATTTAAAGCAAAGCTTACAACCACCTTAAACGTTATAACGCCTCTCGAATTTAACGGCGCTTATATCCTGCTTAATAGCGAAAACGTTGTGCTAGGGCAAGGTGTGAAGGGAGTACCTGGGGGTGGGGATAGGAAGTCTTGGGCCCTGATCAGGGTAGGATCACGGGTATAAAGCAGTCACGACAGTGATTTTATTCTTAGGCCTTAGTTTTAATTTTTAGCATCTGCTTTCTTCCCTTCGTTTTATACAATCTGATTTTGATGCCCCTAATTCTAATTAGAATATAACCATTCTAAATTACGATTTTTATCTGCTTTTAAGCTTATATATACCTTGATTTTAATTCTTCTTATCGCCTTTAGCAACGCCGTTAAATTAAATGTTAATAACGTCTTTTGGCGAATCTATTACGTAAGCCCTATTAGCTATATTTTGGTTTATTAATCCTTCGAACCGGATTAATGTTTTATAGATTTATAATTTTTATTTATTTCCTTTAACGGCTATTAGGATATAGATCATTATAAAGCTTTTTTTTAACGATTCGGTAGCTATATCTTTATATTAAATTTGCTAAATATCCTCTTTTTTAAATTAACATTTAGTATTTTCTTTGGTTTATTATTCTTATAATAGTTACCCTTTTCTCGTATTATATTTATTTCGGCTTTTTTCGGCATTTTAACAGTTTTCCGGTATAATCCTGTATCTAATCAAAATGACATATATATAACGATAATTATCCGATATATAGGATAGATATATTGCTTTTGGTAGTTTAGGAATATAACGCGGATCTGCCATAGTTCGGGATGGCTTCTATAGACCAAAGAGTATATCTAATATAGCATTATTTATCGAAATGGTTTAAAGATATGGCGTATATTTGCTACGGTATAGGACGGATTTTAGAGAATGATAAAAATATAGGCTATAAAAGTCACGCCGCCGATTTAACGGGAAAAAGAGACGTTAGATATAAACCCTAACGAATCTAATCCTTTTGATCGGAAATAAACGAATTCCGGGTTTGCTTTTTATATTTATTGCGGATATAACGTATTAAGGAATATAGGCTTTACGGAAACCCTATTAAAATTTAAAATTATATAAAGCTCTTGAATTAAAGAATCTTTATATATAAGAGGAGGAGGATCGTTATTTCGGAATTTTATAAAGCATTAAAGCGGTAAAGATATAAGAGCTGGCAGTTGGTTGTGATTTTGATCAAAATGGTATAAAAAAGGATTAAATATTAGGTTATTTTTCGAAGGACGCTTTTCCCTTTCTTTTCTCCCTATTACTTTTAGAAAACCATATATTCATACCGTTAATAACCTTTCTTTATATATCTAACAATTCGATTTTATATCTTCGGTAATTAAATGCATTTATATACCGATTTCTATAAATCTTATTTATTCTTTTGGGTCTTTGCCCATTTCTTTATTTGAATATCTTCGTTTAAGAAAAAGCTTTGGTATTAGAAATATTATTTTTACGAATTTTATATAATCTTTTATATTTTATTCTTTATTTTTCTATACTATATCTAATTAAAAGATCCCCGAAATCGCCGACGATTTTTTTAGCCGGAAATAGCTTAAGCTATCCAATATTATTTTAATCGATATTAAAAGATCTTTCTTTAATAAGAAAGATACCTTATCTACAGAAAACCTACCTTTTCAATACCTTCCTATTAGCTATAAAAAGGACGAAGGTAATGATAATACCTTTATCTCTCTTTATAGCTGACGTTTAACCAAAAGCCAATTTATTAGATATTTAACCCGGGTTTATTCGCTACTTAACGCTTATATAGCCGGAGTTTTAAGCAAAATTATCAAAAATCCATATATAATTCGGGAGATCTTTACAAACGAATTAGCCCACCTTTTTAATAATTATAATATCACCGAATTTCTTTTAAAAATTAATATTATCAAATATCGTCTTCACCTTAATAATAAAAACCTAATCTCGGCCCTATAGCAATAAATTACCGATATAGCCTTAGGCATTAAAATCAAAAGGGTTTTACAATATTATATAGATTGAAATGATATTTAAGCCTATTTAAAAAACGCTTTTATCCTTTATAATAATTAGCATAATTTCCCTATTAACGATCGGCTAATAATATTAATATAAAACCGTTATTCGAAAAAGCCCGAAATAACAAATATTTTTCGCTTTTGCCTATGATCGGTATATATATATAATTGATTTTTAAGAAAGGTTTGATTAGCTTTTTCGTTAAGTTCGCGAATTCTATAGCAATCTAAATATTAAATAGAAAAAGCGGCTTATTTAGATAAATTACAAAATTTTCGAGGTTAAGAAAACTCTCTAATCCGAATTATTCCTTAAAGTTCGTAAAGCGTCTAAAAATATAATTAATAAGCGCTAATTAGATAAACGTATCTTAGGCTTACAAAACGAAACCGAATATTTCTTCTAAAAGCTTATAATAGATATCGACTTAATTCGATTATAGCTTCGTACGTTTATACGCAACTCTGATGAAGATATTGATTTTGGTTAGATCCCCGAAACTATTGCGAATCGTTCAATTCGGTTTGCGCCGGTGACTAAGGTCGCTCTACGGCCTTCTAGCCCCCAGGCTGCTTTAGCAAAAGCCCTATTCCGGAAAACTCCGAATAACGTTTTGAAAATTCAAATCGGCAACGGCTAAAAAGGCTATAATTAATAATTTAACCGAGCAATTCGAATATATAAAGCTATATATATAAAAGACATTCGAAGATATCATAACTAACTGAAGAATTAAGATAAAAGACGTTTTAAAGAAAATGACCTTTTATATTAAAGGTCATGCTTATAATCAGATTTATATTATTTTAAATTTAAATACTTTTTAAAAGTGGGATAAAGAAATGGCTTTCCAGATGGATAAGTTCGCTAATATTACCGCCATTATTCGCAAAAACGGTATTCTTTTAATCTATTATGGCTAGGGTAGCTTTGATCATAATACTCTGAATTATCCCCAACTAAACGAAATAACTATTTATAAATTCCTATATATTAATAGAACTTGAAACATTAATTAAAAGCTAGGAATTAAAGAAAAAATTAAAATAAGCGTTAACGAAGCTTTAAACCCCAATACAGTCCGATTGTAACGTAATAAGCCCGGTAGCATCGTTAAATATACGTTTAAACGATTGGCCTTTCTATTCCAAAACCATATCGCCAAACCTATAATAAAACGTTATAAAAAATAAATAGCTAAGAATCTTCGTAAGGCGGGTAAAGCTAAATTTAATATCGGCTTTCTTATTAATAATCCTTATTTAGCCGCTTTCAAAAATAAACGGATCAATCACCTTCAGTTATAACTAAGTTCGGATAAGGTTATTATTAGCCTTTACGTTAGGTATAATCTTTAGGTAGTTCGGGACTTTTATATCAGAAAAGCTAAAATAATGGATTTAAATGTTTTGGCTAATAGCAAAAGGGTAAAATTAAGCAATCTTCCTATATCCCCGGAAATCTTAATAAAAGGTATAGTTAGCTTTAATCGGAGGATATTTAAGATAATTATGTCTGGTTTAAATCGTTCTTTGTATTCCGCTAAGGTTAAAGATATGGCTGCTCCTGATGATATAGCGGGAATGCCCAATCCGGAAATTACAAAAGCCACGCCTATTCCATTTTCCGCCGCTAACCCATTAATCCACCAAAGCCGGCTTCGAGCTTTAATTTAATTAAATAAAAAAGTTAAAGCGCTTCCAATTTTAACTCCCACCTAAAAGGTTATTCGCCTTTTCTTTAAAAAAAAACGAATATATCTAATAAAACTTTATTCCAAATCGATAGAATCAACCAATCAATTATCCAGGCCAATATACAAGCTTATAATAAAAGCAAAGGCATCAAGACCATTATTATCGAAATAAAGAAAAAAAGCGCTACTAATTAATCGCTTAGCAAACCCTTCCGTTAACGTCCTCTAAATGCATCCGAGCATATTGGCATTTTTCCGTAAAGCTGATATCTCCGATTGAAACGCAAAATACCCACATTTAAAAAGCATGGCTATCCAATATATCTTAAGAAAAGATTCGTTAGCTACGGATAGGCTATCGCGTTTAAAAGTAATACAATATAATAGGGAATAATCATATATTGACCCAGCGCCGTCAAGCCATAATCCTCTCTAAATCTTTACGCTCGGTAGCCACCTAAATTTGAATAACGCTAAATTAAGCATTTAAGCGTTTGGCATTATAGAGCGAGGAATAAGCTTATCGCCGTATCTTAATATTCGTATAAAAGCCCCGACAAATAAGCTTTCCAATATATTAATAAATATTAGGGCTAAGTTCAATATTATCCTTTTATTATATATTAAAAAAAAACAATTTTAAATAATTAACGTTAAAGATATCAACTTTATTTCTTATAATAGTGGTATTATTAAGATTGTCGGTGTAATAGAATGCCCGATTTATATCGATAATATCAATCTCCTATTTATTATATTTGTTATTAACGATAATATTAACGGCATTATATCCAATACTATTCTCGATATACCTTTTTTCTTAATAATAAGCTATCAATTTGAAAAGATAGAGAATAGGCTAATGGCCAAATTGTTATTTAGCATTAATCGATTCGTTTATGCTTTAGGCAATAAAAACCAATCTCCTTTTCTATTCAAAATATCGGGAAATTAAATTTAAATTCTGATCAAGCATACCAGAATCCAAAGATGATCGATTTCGTGCCGCTAGGATAATTTCAAAACTTGTTATAATTTCAAATCCCGAAAGATATTTTTGAACAATTCTAAAACGGGGAAAAAGTGATAATGTATTTAGATTCTTTTTTAATAAACGATATATACCAAAAACTAATTATTAAAAATAAAAAATAGGATAAGCTAATTTTTATAAATATTCCGTTAAACAAGCCTTTATTATTTATCTATACCGAGATAAATAAGCTTAATTTAGTTCTTTTTAATCGGGCCCTAAGAAAAGGTAAAAAAAGCCAAATTATATTCTTCCTTAATTGAACGATATATATAAGAAAGTGGCCGATAAAATACGCTTAATTGATAATGCTCGTTCCGATAGATCTGTCTTAGAAGGAAATATTAATTAGAAATAACGTTATAAAAAGAAAGTTATAAATCTGCCTTAGATTTCCCTACCTAGCATTTATAACCGCTTCGTCAAGCCAAGATTCTCAGCCATACCTATAAACGAAAGGCTTATAAACAACCGTTTAGCTATAATGATAATCGATAATTATATAACTTTATTTAATTAAAAGCGTTAGTTATTTAGATATATTATCTCCTGCTATAAAGCGGCGCTAAGGTAAGAGTGGCAACATATCGGTATATTTAATAAAGATATCGTACCGCTTTAAATCATCCGCATTATTAATCATAACGCTTTTTAAAACCAAAATAAAATTATTCCAAAAGCCTTAAGAACAATAGCCAACGATATATTTCGTATACGAATTAAATAAAGCATTTTAGAAAAATCGTATAGCGCTTACCAGAATCGCTAATTTTTCGTAGAAACGAAAGACGGCAAATATCGCTTTATCAATAATAACTAAAATTATAATCGTATAATGATTAGAAATGCCCAAATCCTTTTAAACGCCGACGAATTTATTAAAGATTTTAATATATATAAAATTCTCTTATTTTTAGATTTCTTCTCGGGGTATAATTAAGTGATATTATACTTAATTAGCAAAGATTTAACAATGATTTCATTTTTATTAGGGCTTTTTCGAATATATATGCTTCTTTAAAATGCTACCAATTCAATAGCTTAATTCCAAAGGATTGTTAACAAGTTATTTTATAACCTGATCTTAATAATATATCGGCTTTTCGTTAATAATATACTAATCAAAAGCCCTAAAACCGATTATAGCGATCAAAAGGTTATTAAATTGCTTAATATTCGTCGATTTATCTTGGAATATTTAACCAATATTAACAAAATCTTATATAATATCAAACTAACCGGTAGGATTATTGCTATCGTCAAATCTTAATAATATTATAAAAAAGTAGATATTTCAGGCGGTATTTATAATTTAATGAGGCGAACGCCGATAAACGATAAAATTAAGAAGATTATTAAATAGCTTCTTTATGCTAATATCAACGAAATCAAAAGCTTTCAAAACTTATACAATTTTTATTATAAATGGTATAAAAAGATTGCTATCATTGAACGCCCTTTTATAAACCTTACCGAAAAAATGCCAAATTCTAATAAAACCTTGATCAGCAAGCCGTTATAAATAAAATTAAAGTTTTAATCACTTCGAAGCCAATTTTGGTAAATATCGACTATTCGATAAAAGAAGTTATCTTAATATTTAACGCTAAACTTAAAAGATAAGGTAAAGCACTCTTCCATTATATCAAAGAATAACGATATCTAGTTCGATACGAAAATGCCATATAATCAAAAGCCGAAAAAGGCTATGATTAGATAAAAAAAAAGCTAAAAATGCTCTTTATTATATCCGGAAATTTCGCCATTGGTTATACAACATATATTTCTTTTTAAAACTTATTAGCAATACTTTTACCTAATAATTAAAAAAGTCTAATACCGATATGCCAGGAGCTTTAATTACTCATTAGCTAAATGTAATCCGAATATTTGATTTTATAATCTATTATATTCTAAGCAAAAAGAATTCGTTAATTAATTCTCTCTTTCGCAAGCCTATTATTTAAACCGATATTAATAAAAAAAAAGCTAAAAAAGATATTAAGAATTAAATTAATACCTAATTTAATATTCTAACGGGGCCTATTATTAAGACCTTATACAATATATAATTAAACTTAAAGCTTTTCTGGACCAAAGATTCAAAGAAGCTAGCCTATATATCGGAAATTAGCCATGCTCTTCTAGCCCTTAAAATAAATCCTTCGTAAAAGGCACGCCTCCGATCAGCGGCAACCAAATATCAGATTATTAATAGCCACCTATAATACCGATCAGATCTACAACGGGACCTTTAAAGAAGATATATAATAAATAACCCAAAGCTATAACGCTAAATTATTCGCGAATATCATAGCCAATTTGGGCATCGTAGCCGAAAGGCGACTTATTATCGAATAAAGATATTATATTATTAGAAAAGCTAATACATAGAAATCGAAAATATATGCTATACATATCCTATTTACTCCTAAATCGACAATAGGACTTTCAATGAAAGAATAATTCCTATTTACCCTAATCAACCTTAAATAAAAATTCATATAGATTAGCAATATATTCCAAACCCAAAAAGGAAGACTTACCTTTTGCTTAAAATTAAAGACGATTTAACGGGTTAGATTAAAGCTACCGTAAAGCCTAGCTTAACCGCTAAAAAAATCACAGACTTCTTTATAAATTTTGTTTTATACCGCCACGGAGCTCTTTTGGTGATGGTAATTAACGGCCATTAAGCCTTTACAGCTAAATTCGTTATTATATTTCGTCGTTTCGGAATATAGAAAATAATAATTTTAATATATAACCCTCGGGCTAATAATATTATAAAAAAAGGGCATATTCGTCTTATTACGATCCTTCTCAAAATACTAGGTCACAAAACAAAAATCAATTAGAAAATTCTGAATATAGCGCTCTTCATCGACCATACCATCTACTATTCCAACCACGGATATATACCGTTTTTTTTGATACATAGGTTTAAGCCTATCATTCCTATAAAGATTAATATGCCTATTTAGCGAGTTCCGGCCTAAGAACACAACCAAGATCCTCTAGATATTTTAAATAATTGGATTAAAATGCTCCTAGAATATAAAGAAACCGTTAAGAAAGCTCGTAGGAGAGTATATAAACGATAGATATTAGCGGCGCATCGCTATAGCCTAAATCAATATTTAAAGAAGAAATATTAATCGGTGATATTATTTTAAAATATAACGATATCTGCAATACTAATTATAAAGCAAGCCGGAAATTAAAATATCACTAATTTGGTCTTTTCGAAGTAACAGAGGTTTTTCCGAAATAAGCCTACCATTTATAAATAATAAAGGGCTACCTAATCGTAAGAACATTTTCAGCCAAAAGATTAAAGACATTTATATTATATAATTAAAGGATTTGGCAGCTAGAGTTTCTAATATTATAGGAAAGAGATCCTAATAGGAAAAAAGAGGAAATTCAAGAGCGCTTAGAAGGTCTTGCCCTAGCTCCTAAGGAAATTTAGCCTCTACGGATAATCCTCGTTAGCGTACCGCCAACCTTAATACTAACTCCTATCCTTTCCGAAAATAAATCTAATAAAGAAAACTCTAATCAAAATAAAAATAAATTAAAAACCATTTATCTAATAAAAATAAAAGCTTAATAAAAAATGCAGATAGAAAGGAGAAAACTTAAATTATTTAATTATTTTAGGTTAGGGTTAAAACTCCTTCGAAAACGAATTTTTAATTAAAAGTGATTAAGCCGAGGCTGATGCCTCTTACCTTAAACCCTTTATATTTTCTCGATAACGTTTCTCGGTGGTTATTCTTATACGGCGAATTAATAACTCCGCTCCGCCGTAATTTCTCCGCCGGCTATCATTTCGGAGATAAAAGGAAAACGTTGGCTAACGCCTTAATAATTTTAATCTTTTAATTTAATTTCCCTATACAATGTACCTTTCTTAAAAACACCACTATATTCAATTCGCTCCGATAAAGCTAGGTGCTAATTATTCAGGAATACCATTATATTCGATTTACTCGGATAAAAAATAGCTTTAGCTATTATAAAACGTTACGAAACCTATCCTTTTTTGCGATCTTAGCTTGCTAAGCTAATTGCCCTTTTTTTTTTTTTTTGCTAAATATAAATATATTAAAATCATTTTTAAAATAAAAAAGTCTTTTGATCAAAGACCTTTATTGATTTTGGCCCGCTTAAAGGTTAAAAAAGCCAATATTAGGCCCAACCCTAATTTCTCCTTTGATTTCTTTATTATTATACCCGCTAATATTAAAGCAAACCAATATATTAATATATACGACCATTTTAAAAACACCTATAATATTAAAACACTTAACGACAACCCCGTGGTTAATATCGGCACCGACAATAACCCTTTTATCTATCCGCCGAAATATAAATAATGCTATACGGCCAGAACGCTAAAGCAAAGCTAGGAAGATTGCTTTTAAAACAAAAAAGGCTTTTAATTAAAGGGCTTTGCTAATATTAGCTTATTCAGGGATTTCAAAAGGCTTATATCGGTCTTAATCAAAAAGCGCTCTAACTTGTTAATTAGGGCCGTTTATTATAGCCATCCTTCGGTTTCAATCACTATATAGCAAAGCAAAACCATATTTGGCTAGCTTGTATTCCCTTCTTTACGATACCTAGCCTAAATAGATATAATAACCATTTAAGCGAATATTTTAATAAAAGAATCATATAGCGATTTTAATTTCGATCTATATTATATTAATACGAAATAGGACTTTATTCGTTTAGCTATTATATATTTATATATTATCCTTATAAGCGTTAAAACTATTAATAAACCATTAAGGGAAAAAGGCATACGACAATATATTCGGCTTTTGTAGGATTTCCGGGATATTTTAATCAGATATATCTAGGATTCTTTCAATAAAATCAAACGATCTAATAGGTTTCATTAGATTAGAATAAAAAGGGCTTCAAAGATTGGAAATTCGATCAAGACCCGTATAATAAAGCATATAATAGCTACCTTATTACGGGCTAATGCTATATTCGAAGGATAAAAGCGTGTTTGGGAAATAATAAATCAAAAACATTTGGAAATAGCTAAAGTTTTACGAATAATAATAGGCCAAAATATCTAATAGAAATCCTGGCCTTTAGGCGCTAATTATAAAACATATGGCTAATTAAAGGGTAAAAGTATAAATATAATTGTTTTTTTTATCTTTTATTTCCTAAAATTCTTATAACCTATTTCTATTTATTTCATTACTTTGATTAGCTTAAGGTACGATATAATTAAAACAGATATTCCCTAAATCATTCCCTTTATCAAAATCGAAATATTCTATTTATAAAAAAAGGCTTTTAACAAGAAAAATCATCGTTAATAGCTATTAAAATCTAAAATTACCTTTTGCTCTAAAATATAATATTGGATATATCTAAGGATAATTATTATATATCTATTATTTTAATTATTATCCCGGGTATTTTTCCGTACTAATTCTAATTTCCTTTATTTTTCTTTACTAAATGAAGAAATATAGGCTTAATTTCGCTTTTTCTTTTAAAGAGATTTCTTTTTAAGCGACGGCGCTTTAAGGCGACATATGAATTTCTGCTCCTTTTAATCAGCCTTAAGCTTCTTAATAGCTTTAGCCCGCTATTCACGAGATAATAAAATAGGAGGAGGTTTCGAAAAGGAAGCCTTTATTAATATAGATAAAGCTGGCTTAAAAGAAATTTAAAGAAGAAGAAATTTCGAAAAGGAAGCCTTTGCTGATATAAATAGAGCTGGCTTAAAGGAAATTTAAAGAAGAAAAGGTTTCGAAGAGGAAGCTTTTATTAATAGGGGTAGAGGAGATATAGAAAAAGAAGATTAGCGGTTTTCCTTTACGTTAAATAGATCTAACCGAAGCTGAAAAACTCTCTTCTATTTTGCCCGCTCCGCCGCTTTAATAATTTCGACGTCCTTACCGCTATCGATATAATAGATTACGCCTAATAGTAAAGCTAAAAAACGCATCATATAAAGCTTATTTTTATATTTTAGATATCGTTAGTTTCTAATTAAAATTGGAGGAGAAAGAAAAAAAGGTAATTATTTTAGCTATAATATTTTGAATAATTGGGATATCGCTATATTTATTAAATATATATTTATCTGCCTTTATATAATAGATATAATTAGCGTACGCTCTTTAATAAAAATCAAAAATAAAGCCATATTTAAAGAAAGGAAATATAATATATGATTTCAAATTTATATAATTAGGTTAGTGGTAGTTACGGGATTAACAGGCGAGGCAGTAATCGTAAAGGTTCATATTCCGGTTGCTAAAGAAAACCACGGCGAGCGATGCTCTTCTTTAGGTATCGGTGGCATCGCCGATCAGAAATAAATATCTACCAAAAAGATATCCGTTATTATATTCGATAAATATTCGATTAAGGAAAAGGCTATTAAGCTTATTTTATATAATTCTCTAAACTATTTATTTATACTTTAAAAAGATAATATAAAAAGGCTTATCGATATTTTCCTAATTTCTTTTTTTACATTCTTATAAACGGTAATAGTGATTAATATTCCCGCGAAAAAAAGAGAAGATAAACAATAAAAAAAGCAAACAAACTTTAATAAAATAATTAGTATAGCTTAAATCGGTCGGTTAACGGTAGAAAACGATATAACAATCGTGATTAAAGATTAAAGCGTTTTTAACGGATAAAAAGATAGATTTTTTTAAAAAAAAAACATTGGCGGAATAGTAAAAAAGCGTTAGGAAAAAATTTAGGTAACGGAAAGAAATGATCTTTAAGGAGAGGGCGTTAATTTATAAAAGGAAAAGGATATAAAAGAAAACTTTGAATTCTTTTTCGAAAAAAAAAATCATTTCCTTACCCTTGCCTTTGGCTTTATTAATAACTATAAAGAAGACATAATTATTTTAATTAAAATTAATTAAAAGTAGAAAAGAAATTAAAGGAAGTCTAAAGAAATTATTATTAAGTATTAGCTAAAAAGAAAATAAGGTAGTTATTATTTAAAAGAAAAGAAAAAGATAAATTTAATCGCTAACGGCAAAACATTTTATAATGTTTTAATTAGATCTGCCGATTATATCTAATCACGCTATTGCCTTATTATTCTTTTTTTTATTGATAATAACAAAAAATCATTAATTATCAAAAGAGAATTGGCAATTATAATTAGGTTAAAGCA
The DNA here is from genome assembly GCA_003671545.1 of Ophiognomonia clavigignenti-juglandacearum. NCBI lineage: Eukaryota > Fungi > Ascomycota > Sordariomycetes > Diaporthales > Gnomoniaceae > Ophiognomonia > Ophiognomonia clavigignenti-juglandacearum. Next base: position 1,701 of record PYFS01002139.1, on the reverse strand, counting down.
AATTTATCCTTGATCAAATCTATTATAATTACGACAAATAAGGCAATCGCTATTATAATTATTATTTTATAAAAAAAGTGCAAAGGTCAAATCTAACTTAAAAGAAAAGCTTTTCTTCCTATTTGCTAACATTTAAACTTACTCTTTTATATATATCTACCTTTATACTTTACCTTTTTTATCACTTTCAATCCCTCACTTATATCTACCATTATTAATAACAATAATATCAATAACAATAATAACCTTAATTTTCTTATTAACGCCTAAATACTCCTCTTTTCTTTTCTTTCCGACCTTCCCTCGTCTAATTAAATAATATAGCTAATCGCCGGATAAATACCCCTTTTCGAAATGTTTTCTTTCCTTCTTCGCACAGCTTTTCTATTATAAAGACCCTTTCTCCCGGGGATATTTAGTTATATAGCTATATTTCTCGGGGCTTTATTTAACCTTCCTTTACCCTTTCTTTTCGGCATACCTTTAACTTCTTCGAAATCCGGGAATAGATAAAGAATGCTGCTTTTATAGCCGATAAAGATATATTAAACTTAGATAATATAAAAGATTTTAATTCTAAAGAAGCTATATTATGAACAATTATAAAAGCTTTTTTCAAAAAGATTTTTGGACAAACTAGCAATTTTTCTCAAACTAATAGCTCTTTTTAGGCTAGGTTTCTTTATTTTAATCAAAGCTTCCGTACACGCCCCTCTTTTATATCTTTAAGATTCGAATTTAGATATAACGCTTTATATAAAGCCCACCCTCCGCTGCTATTACTAATGCCTAAGGCTGATTAGATCATGCCTTCGGTAGAGGTTGGCTCCGTTGGTTACCTTAGCTTTTACACCCGGCCAACCGATTATTTTCGAAAATATTCTTTAAACCTTCTCCGCCGATTCGATACCGGGCTTAGCCGGCCAATGCTTATTAGTAATAGAGCTAAAAATCATTTTTAATTTTAGACCGCCCGTATAGAAAATATAATAGTGATTTATGTTAGGATTATATTTTTTGAAATACCTAATACGCAAGAATTCAATCTTTCTAGCGCTCCTAAATTCAATAAACGGCCTAATCATACGTAATACCACCGAAATAAATAGGGCTTCGCTAGGCTTATACTTAGATTAAATATCGCTTAGGCTCCCTTTAATATTCTATATTTCGTCGATATCCACCTAATCTTGATTAAAGATACAGTTATAAGCAAGCATGCTCCTTTCCTTTTATGCCTTTCCCCGATAATCGCCCAATTCCATTATAAGAGCTAAAGGAAAAGCTATATCTTAGGAATACTTATTGCCTTTTATATAAATAATCTTTATAATATTAAAATAACGATTAATAAAAAAGAGTTTATATTTAATTTCGATATAATTAATTTAGCTAATTGGCAGCTTATGGATTTGCTTGAAAACGGAATTTTAGCAGTATACTAAGGCTCTCTCGACCTAGATAAAAAGGGAAAATCGAATTCTCGGATCTAAATGGCTTATGATAATCTAAATATTCGCTAAATCGCTTTCATTATTTACCGGTATAGGTGCATATCATGAGAATGCACGATTACGTAATCATCATGATTACATAATCATATATATATATAAACTATAATAAATACTATAGTGCAAAAATAACGATAAAATATAAAGAATTGGCTGAGATATAATAAAGTGCACAAAATATAATTAAAAT
>PYFS01002067.1:0-64869 GCA_003671545.1 Ophiognomonia clavigignenti-juglandacearum | reverse complement strand
GCGGCTTCTGGGCGTCGAAGCTGCGGGTGGGAGAATGATGCGAGCGAGGGAGTATATTTTGAGGTCTGGCGGCGCGGGCGGGACGGGAGAACCTATACTTTGTATGGACCGGCGGCGAGAGCACAGACATCGTCTGGTGATGATGGGAACTTTCGTGCTGCTGGCGCTCCTTTCTCAGCAACCCCACACTTGTAAAGACTTGAACGGCACAGAAAACGCTCGACGACCGTCAGAAAGGACGCCACCCATTTTTCTGATGGTCCGATTGCAAGGAAATTCGTGGTGTGTGTTGCCGCACTTCATATGTGAGGACTAGATTGTGGCGGTTTGACTGAGAACAGCCCAGACACCCAACCAGTGCAACCCCACGATGCAACATTGGAGGCTGAAATCGGCTGCCGATGTGGGGGCTCCAACGTTTTTGCGATGTTGTAGTGCGTCTAGACTCTAGGGTGGTCGTGTCAGGAGTTTGCTCTGTATCATGTTTATCGAGAAACCCAGCACTTGCAGAGGCAAACAGATTGGGAGGCAGATGAAGCGAAGCTGGACTGCGAGCATACCAGAGGGAGTCATTCTTCCACATTTCGCTCATACTTTTCATGGAGCCTCATGGAGGTTTCCATGGTTGTCCAAGTCGCCCCCATGATGATTGGCAATGCTGAATCGTGCCACAGAATTTCAGCACATTGGCAAGGGTTCAGAACAAGGCTACACGGCCGGAAGGCCGGTCACGGGCCGAAAGTCGAACGATGCCACGAACCATCCGACCCGAGGACGCGGCAGGCCGGGTGTGCGAAGCGAGGTTGAATACCCCGTCTGTTCAACGGTCCGGGGACCTTTGCTGGGGCTTTTGCTTGCGAAGGCCTTGTATTATGTGGTTGTTGGGCCAGAAGCCTGCTGCCGGGGGACCCCAAAAGTCCTCGTGCCGAGATTGGGATGGTATGCCAACCGCATGACATTTGCATCATCTGATTTTCCCCAACTGTCGGCTGTCGTGTGCTTTCCTGCACCCATCTGATACTAGGTTGAGCAACCGAGCTCTGTGTCTAGCCTCGCCAGGCGAGAGTTTGTCAGCCTTGCAGGTAGCCTCGCAAGCGTGAACCGAAAGGCTCGGAGCCGGCACGGGGCCGGCCAGTTCTCCATGTTTGGCGGCGGGCGGCCCAAGACGGATCGGGTAAGTCTTTCGCAAACGATTGCGAGCCAGAATCGACGAGTCGTTCACAAGCTATCTGATATGGAAGCGGGTAGAGATTGCACGCGTGAAGCTTCAGGGTTGATCCAAGCAACTTATGCCACCCAAGCACACACAGTAGCAATGCCCCAGGAACTCGGCCAGGGATAAAAGAAGAAGGCAGAGAAGACCGTGGTGGCCGTGGTGGGAAGGACCTGGAAGAGAGCGAATGCCGACGCCCTCTTCTCAATGCGGCGATTTTGAGAGAGAAAGTACCGGACGGCGGCCGAGAGGCGCTCAAGCTCTCGACAGCAACATCGGCCGAGATGCAGCAGGAGAAAAGACTGTTCTCCCTCACGTTGCTTCTCGGACGTTCGCCACGTGGGAAGAGAAAGGCTGGAAACACTACCCGAGCTTGCCGGGCGGGCAACGAGGCCCGAGCTCCCCGGGTCGGGGGGAGCACCATGCATGTGGTGAGTGGGTGATGGTGGATACAGCAATGTGTCGTCAGTTGAGTCCAAGCTTTTCGCCGTCATGGGCTGTGTTTGATGCCTCCTGAATAGGAATGAGAATCTCTGAAAAGCGCTGACTCTTCCGCCCCAACAAAATCTTTCTTTCCGATTTGCAGAGGGTGTTTGCCTCGCCTGGCTCGCCAAGACATCCGGACGTGCGAAAACCGGTAACAGTATATCCAGTTCGAGGTTGTTGAATAAGGGACGTGGAGCGAAGTGAAGAAGAGTAAATAACTACAAAGTACACATTGTGCGTGGATCGTGCGCCGCGGTACTACCTACTAAGTATGTAGCCTGGGATCTAGCATCAAGAGCACTGTATCCAAAGTCATTAGCTCCCTTGCGTAAAAGGTACCAACGGCTGCGGCGGCTGTAACCACTCACCGTGCCCAGAAGCAGTATCCTGGCACTGTACACAGTACGGGCAGCTAGCGCTACATGCAGGAAGCGCCCCCTTTCGCGGGGGACTCGGAAAAGAACTGGCCAAAGCTCCTCGACATCAGATGGAGGCTAGACCTTGCTTGCTGGTATTATCACAGTCAGGGATCACAGTACCGTCTTGACCTCACACCTCTCGATAACTTTGGTACTCGGTGATGTCAATGGCAATGGGAGTGGAATGTCCGTGTGCGTGTAGTTGCCCTCCTGTACGGAGGATGGATGTACAGAGAACTGGCCGACGCACCAGGCACTCAGCCAACTGATGGCCAAGATTGTCAATCAATCCTCGATCTGACAGGGGCACAACGTGTGTTACATGGACGAGGAGGATTGAGGGAGGATCACCTAGGATAATAAAGTATGGAGGACACATCGGAAGGGTCTCCGGGTCAGTAAGTGCTAGGGCTAGGGGTGTCGCGGCATTTTAGCACTTAACTTGGGATGGGCCGCTCATCTGAATCTGATCAATAACGGGACCTCTCGCCTGCCTCGCCTGCCTCGCCTATGCTATTCGTGGGGCTGGTGCGGGCGCGTCTGTCCAATACGATGATGGGCGCAAGAAGACTCTGTCAGTTGGCAATTTCTTTCCGCCTTCTGGGAGCGCATTTTGTTCTGGAAGATGAGGGGAAGGGAGATTTGTTTGTGATCGGTAAATGGCAAATGGATGGTGGGCACCGGGCCAGTGCTCCCGTCCTCGAAGATGGAAAAGTACAAGCCCGTAGATCCGTAAGGGGAGACGACTACGGTTGTCAGCATCGTAGAGAATCGCTCCAGAATGTGATTCTCATCAGTCAATGCTACCTAGGTATGCAATGAAGTACTTAGGTATAGGTTGGGTTGAAAATGCATAATAGGCACAGCAGCCGGAAGCAACTCATCACCGTTCCCACCCCACCAAGAAATACAAAGTACCTAGATACCTACCAGTAGGTACTGAAGTACAGTGCCACCAAGGTTACCCACTTAGGTAGGTAGCTGCAGTACCGAGGTATGTACTCCGTTTGGAGGCAAATGCAAACCTCTTCACAGCATGCCTTGCGTGTTCTTGACAATACAGTACAGAATACATAGGTAGTGTACTCAGCAAATAGCAAAGACCCCTATCAGCAATTGCTTTTGACCCGAGTCTGGACCTGGCTTCAAGCATTGGCAACATGTTGCTGATGAAGGTGGACGGGAATGCTGTTTGGTCATCTCGACCGTACCAAAGTATCCGTCTTCTCCGCGGGTTATGGAGCACCGTGTACACAGTACGGCACCTGGATACTTGCGAGGCAGGCGTAGGAGTCCGGAACGGACCCAGCCGCACTGTCCTGACTGCCTGGACTGCCTGGACTTCGCCAGACGTTCTAGGGACTGCAAGTGCTGTTTTTACCGTCGGCTCGCACTTGACTGCGCCGTACCGTTTTACTTCACTTGCGAGAGCACTCACTGCAAGAGTACTGCCCTGCACCTCATTCAAAGTCACAAATTGCCCGCTTTCACCACTTTCATTCTCCCACCTTGCTACACTTACCAGGCCGGCATACCAACCAGATTGCAGGACCTGCATCTACACGTTGACCTCTCGGCGCCTACTTGGTCCTCTAATCGCAGAACTCGTACACCAACACCAACACACAAACGCCTGCCACTCTGCCGAACCCCTCCCGATTACGCCAATTGATCACCTTGCGTCAATCTCTCGCGACTTCTCAAACTCCTCAAACTCCTGCGACTTAGAAGCCCCTCCCGCGCGCCTCCTCCGATACTGATACTGGATACTGAATACTGGATACTGCACCGATAGCGACCATTCAGAGCTTGTTCACTCCTGTGACCACTTGCATCCACTCTCAACACCAACACATCCAAACCAACACATAGCGAATCAATCCTTTGTCTTCCAGTCGAGCCCCTGGTGCCGTCCACCCGACGACGGCACACGCCTTCACCCGCTTTCTCTCTCCTTTTAGCGCCCGTCGACATCGACCTTGATATCCGAGCGTCTCGCCTGCGTTGCTCTTCCGCTGCGGCGCTCTACTGTGCCCTTTCGCGACAACGACAACCCGGATTGAACTGAACTTCAGTCTTTTCTTCCGTCCAAACCCCTTCGACGATCTGCACCCTGCTCGGCCATCCCTGGCTAGCCACCTCGAAACCTTACCTCCCTCAACACTCCCAGCATGGCGTCAAGATTCACTACGCCACACAAGATCGTGGTGCTAGGCGACGGAGGTGTCGGCAAGACCGCCCTTACCATTCAGTTGTGTCTGCAACATTTTATCGAAACTGTTAGTCTGGCCCCTCTGATTCCCACTCTACTGGCCTGGCATGACTTCACTCTGTCTGCCGGACCCAGTTGCCCTTCCCCCTACCTGTACTACACCAGAAGCTGCTCAGCCTACTTGTGAGGTCTCTGTAGCCTCGGAATCTTTGCGCTTCAAGGCGCTCCTGGCTGTACTTCGCTGACACGCTGTCTCCCCCGTAGTACGACCCCACAATCGAAGACTCTTATCGGAAGCAGGTTGTCATAGATGGACAAGCATGCATGCTCGAAGTTCTCGATACTGCAGGTCAAGAAGAATACACCGCGCTCCGTGACCAATGGATCCGAGACGGCGAGGGATTCGTTCTGGTATACAGCATTTCCTCTCGCTCCTCCTTCTCCCGCATCAAGAGGTTCCACCACCAGATTCAGCGAGTCAAAGAGTCCACCGGAGGCTCGCCCTCTTACCCTGGCTCACCGATTGCTGCCATGGGCGGCAACGTTAATGTACCCATCATGCTCGTCGGCAACAAGAGCGACCGAGTCACTGAGCGCGAAGTGTCGACGCAAGAAGGCCACGCCTTGGCACGCGAGCTCGGATGCGAGTTCGTCGAAGCTTCTGCCAAGAACTGCATCAATGTCGAAAAGGCTTTCTTCGACGTTGTCCGGATAATAAGGCGCCAGAACGCCGGTGCCTATGGATCCGGCCCTTCAAGATCATCTAATGGTGCAGGCCCAGGACGGCGGGACACTCTGGCTGAGGGATCTGGCCGGAAGCGCAAGGATAAGAAGTGTGTGATATTATGAGCACCTTAATTTCTCCTCTGGTGGCTACAACTGGGACTGCTTCCTGCAACCGGGTCACGGAACAGAGCGCGATCGCCTTTTCGAAGCCGAGACTATGAGACAGAGGACTTCCAAGCACAGGATGCCAGTGGGAGATATCAGAGAGGCTGCAGCTTTTCATCTATTCGACAGTTCCTTGTGGATCTTGACGCTCAATCTCATACAGCGCCCATCACCGCGGCTGCTATACTCATGGCATCTACTTTCTTGGGAAAAGATATGATATATCCGGTGTCTTTATTACGTGGACCAGGCGAACGGCGTGCGAGTATAAAAAATTTGGAGAAGGGGGCATGGACTGGGGCGTACTGGCTGGGGTCCTTTTCTCGTATTTCCCTCGGCGAGACAACGACATTTCAATCACAGTCCGGAAGAAAAGACAGCCATCGGTGTTCTTGGAGTCCATGGGTATCGGTGGGATGGCATCAGGGGCCAAGCTTTCGGCACCAATTCCGAGCCGACGGCGGTTGAGATTTAGTTCATGTGGTGGGGTACGAGAGGTTACCTACTAACGGGAGGAACGCGACCAAGTCTGGGCTACATATTCCTAGCCAGCCTCTGTTCTCGTCCAAGGACAGCTACGGATTACGACGTAGAAGCTCTCGCGGGACTGAAGCCGAATTGCTATGTGGAGTCTGGAAGCATACAGGCATGCTGCTACTCCATCACAATGAGGCTACCGCTACTATCACCCTGCATTGCACAGTTATACTGGGATTCTTGGTTGCTTCTCATGGCGCTATAACATAGACGGTTTACCCAGAAGTTCAAATCCCAACGGTTTTCCTCATCGAAGCATTTGTTGTTTGAACACCATGCTACCTCTCTGCAACATGTGACCTTTCATACCCAGTCGCATCTCGTCCTTTCATCGGCGACGACGTGCCACCCATGTCCCACCCTCTTCTGTTTTGACAGCCTAACGTCCTTCATAAGTTTGCCTCAATTTGGGCCGTCAACGGGCCAATGAGAATATCAGCCAGCTCAAGTGCCTCTGCGTCGGGGTCAGAAGCACAAGCTCGAGTCCAGCCCTGTCATGCTGATGTTCCATGCCTACTCGTGGGGACAAAATACCTATACCCAGGTGGGTTCAGCCATTCTGCCGCCGAGCCTTGCTGGCGTGTTTCAACTACTGGTGTCCATGGTGTCGGGACACGCGCCCCATCAAGCTACTCCTCGTCCGTCGGATTGTCTTCTTCGGCCCCGAACGTGCCTGTACAAAGTAAATTGTCGACGTTGAAGAAAGTTCTCAGGACCAAGCCTTCACTGCCTGTCCAAGGTTCTTGACTACTAGGTTCTTCCTAATAAGAGGTGTCCAACGAAAAAGTAATTTCTTGCTGTGCTGGGTAGTACCAAGGCAGGTCCACCTGCTCACGGCCCCTACAAAACCTTTTTCCGTGCTTTATCATCCGGGCCCCCAATAATCTGATCGACTTATGGCAACATCAAATCACCGAACTGAGTAAGCACGCTACGGCCCGCACCTCAGATCTAGAGGCGAGGACCCTCTCATGTCCGTCAGCGCTAACTTATTTCTACGGAGTAAGTGATAGCTTGTCTTGCGTTGCGTTCCGCCAAGAGCGTAAAAGAGGGGAGGGGAGGGAGAGGAGGGAGGGGAGGGAGAGGAGGAACTATAGGCGCGAGCTACGAACTTGGGACCGTTAGACCTGTGTGTGCATGCATGAACTGGTCCGCTGGTGCGGTGCCCACCGTTGACTGCCTATGACGCATTTGCGGGCGCCAGAGCCAGGTCTCGGTACGTATTACCTATTGTGGGCGAAAGATGGATTGGCATTGGGAGGCTTGTTTGGAGGTTGATTCGGCTTGATTACCTCATGTGCACAGAGGTGGACGTTAGCTCCTACCGCTGCCATATAGTTCGGACGACCTGCTCGATCCCACGCACCATACTAGGATATTTCTTCCAGAATCCCAGACCTCCTCCTCCTGATGGTTGCTTACAGTACAGAACTGGACATCTCCACCGAGATTGCCGACACCTGCACCTTGACTGCCCCTGGCTTCTCCACCACAACGACAGATGAAGGAACGTCTCACCGGTCCCAGTGTGTCGGTTTTCCGAGGGCACTCGGGTCTACTAGGTTACATGCTGCTATACCCCAGCCACGTGCGTCCAGGGCCTGGAAATTTGGATTATTTCCGTCGGCTATCAAAGTCAGGCCATGGCACAGCAGGCATTTTGATCCTTCGCCGTGCGGATGCAGCTTCACCGGTGGGATCAGCATCTCGGTCGGCGCGAATTGGGATGGACCACCAACCGCAGGCCGGGTACTGTACCACATTAAATTTAGACCCTATGTGCAAAGAAGTCAAGCTGATAGAACGTTCTATTCAGCTAGTCAGTTTAGGGTCCATTCCCCCGGGATGGCTTTCACAAGCAAGCTCCCCTGCAGCATGAGGGAGGAATCTTCAACGGTCCTACAGACTGGTCTGCTTCTACTGGCAGTCGACTCCCGCTTTCTACTTACCTAGGTATCATGCGCCGATGCCAATCTGTACCAGCTGCTAATGCAATGCAACTTGGAGAGGGGGTGAAATGGCCTCAGTCAACGGCTCGGGGCCCGGGGGCCGGGTGTCATCTTTGCATGCGAGGACATAAATCCTTTCACACCGAGGAGGACCGGCGTTTTGGACCTGGGGAAATGGATGGGGAAGGTGAATCGGGCCAGTCTGTACTTGAACACGGGAACATGCATGCTTGTGATGGGGTTTGGCGTGGTGCGTGGGGGTTTCTGCATGGGCTCTTGACGCGGTATAGTCTGTTCTTGAGCTGAGCTTGTGAGTGGGATGTGCGTGAAGACCTCATTATTATCGAATCTTGTATAGCCTTGCATTGAGCCTGTCTTGTCAGCCTTGTCTTGCTTCCCATGCTTAGTGGCTTTCGAATATGTTTCATCAACTTCACGTGGTGTGAGTCCCAAGAACGCAGATCTTCGTCAATGTCTGTCGGGGCCGAAGCTGCCGGCCTTCGACATTGGCTTGAGTGCCGGAGTCCTGATGTGTTCCAAATTTCTAGCTTTAATATCATACCAATAAAGATGCCTACGATGGACACAGCAAACACAGTGAGCACGACATCAATGCTGCAGAGTTCAGATAGTCATATGTGGAGGCCCTTCTGTAACTGAGCAGTCACAGATCCCACCCAAAGTTCTTAATTATTCCCTCCGAGTTTTTTTGCTTTGTCATTTGAAAGCTACAAAATGTCAAGTGGAACGCTCATCGATTCTTGAGCTTTGCCAACCTTGGTATATTATCACGGTCGCAGGCGATACCTAGGTAGATGTTGCCCCGTTTCTGCTCCTCTGTACCAGCTGTTTTCTCCCAGATGGCTCAATCTCTTCGCAGGTGATTATCATGGCGCCCTGTGGAGTATAGGGCGCACTGTCAATGGTTAGGCACGTTCCGTGGTTGCCCTGAGGACGACGTCGACAACCCCAAGGCCTAGAAGCGTGCCAGAGCACATCGAAGAGCCCCGTTGCGCATCCCTGCACATTCATAACTCTTTCCTCTTCTCAAGTCACTCCTTCGTGAAGAGTTCAATGTTGTGTAGACCGCAGCTGCCGGAACCAACCTCGTCCGTCCAGCTCTCTTCAACTTGTAGGTACTTATTAGGTAGGAAGGAACAACCAGCACCCAGAATAGTCATACTCAGTTATACCTAGGTAAACGTCAATCCAGGCCTTGTACCACTTTGAACTCAAACCAAAGACACACAGCAAATACCGAATACCGTCTACGCACGCCGCAGCTATATCTCAATCGGACAACTCGAATATACGGTCTACACGAGACCCTACACCAATCACTAGAACACTCATTATCACTTCACCATGCCGATCACTGTCACACCGTCGCCTTCCAAGGTTGGCAACAATACGCAAGCGACCGCCAGTTCCTCGCAACAGCTACTTAGGCTCACACCCGGGGCTTGGGTTGTTGACACGGATGGGAACCGCGTCACTGAGCAGGCTGAGACACGCCCCATCTTGAGTTCTTCCTTCGAAGACCTCGAGAGGGCACCGGTGAATCCCCTAGTCAATGGCCTGGTGTCAGGCAGTACGTGCCTAGGTACATAAACCAAAGCCCCTGGTGAATTGATAGTAATGTTCTTGTCTCGCAGTTTTGAGTGCCTTCCAGCAAAACTTGCCCCTGACCCTTCGTCCTGATGACATCTGGCTTGCCATCTTGACACAATTCAGCTTCTATATCCACGCCGACATAGAGACGCTACACGATCACTTCATCCATTTCAAGGGCATGGTGACGACGTGACTGACGGCCAATGAGTCGATGGGAGACTTCCACCTGATTGCTACGAAGCATTTCAAAATGCTGGAAAAATTGGGAGTGTACTCCGAGTTACATCAGTTGATCATGCCAAAGTTCTTGACCACCCGTGACGAAGACAAGACAATTGCTTGCATGGTGATGATGGGCACTTCGAAGAAGTCAGTGGATTACAACGTCGCTGGAGGTTGCGGATTTCCTGTAAGTCGTCAAGCATTCCACAAATTTGTTCTGCTCTTCGAATTGATAGCCGTCGCTCACATATCACCCCGGATAGTCTGTCACCCTTGAGGGCGAGGTCGACGACTGAAAACAGATACTATGGCGTGTCGGAGAGCTCGAAATTTGTGGCGAACAGCCTACGGTCTAGAGCAAACTCCTGAAAGCCGTCCTGAGGCGATTCATCGCAAGCTTTACCTCTCCTAATGGACACGAGACCTAATGGACAAGAGGTCAAACAATTCTGGTTCAATGCGTGTCACTCGGATGGACCTAATGGAGACGGTGCATGCCGGGAGTTCTTGTCTGGTTGGATCACCGCCTTTTGCTTTTGGATGGAGGACGGTCGGCCACTGGATTGTAGCCAGTATGCTCCAGGCGACAGCATTGGGCAAGAAGTGGTGGGCATCAATCATATACGCACAGCTGCTGGCCCGGCGGAGGCAGACTTCAAGCCTTTGGAGCTCGATGGAGCTCGATTTCATCTGATCTACCCCAACGGTACGGGTGCGCTCGAAGGTCGACCCGGCACTTTGGTGGGCGTACCGAAGAGCGTGTTGACGTTTCCTTTGACATTCAAGGACGTGAGCAAGCCCTCCAGCTTCAAGAAATACGAAACCACGGTAATTGCGGGCCTGGTTGGCATGGCTCTAACAAATGTCGAAGGGCAGGACTACTACCAGCCCCGATCTGGGTGTTGGGTGTTGCAGGACCCGGTCGGGTATTTGCCCAGGGAAGAGTATTACGAGGCTGTGAGTAACATTTAGGTCAGGGACTCGATTGATAACCAGGGTGAGGACTCGAACGAGGGTCTGATTTAGGACTTGTGATATTGTTGGCATAACGTGCTCTTCAACAGAACAAAAGTACTCAACACTTGGAAGTTGGGACAGCGTAACATAGCTCACAGCATGTCTAGCCTTGAATATTGATTTTGCTTTGCTCCCTGTCTACCTGCGGCCTGTCACAATTGTCTTACAAGTGAAAGATTTTTACGTTCCATAACAAATCAAATTGCCCTCATTGGCGCACCCCTAACGAAGTCGGGCCAGTTTCACATGCCAGGCCAGACATGGCCCATCAAACGGTTAGCAGCGTCCCGGACGTACGAGGCCGTTGCGCCCACGGGGTCATTCAAGTCCCGCTTATCCACCGAGCCAGAGTTGTACGCCCGGAAAGCCTCGTAGTAGTTCCCATACTGAGCATGAAGCTGCTTCAGCCCGGGCCCGTCCTTGGTGCCCTCGGTGCCGTCTCGGACCATCTGGAGGATGGAGGCGGCAGAGTGCTTGGGATCCCACTCGACGCCGTTGTGGGATTGCATGAGGCCTGGGTTGCGGACCCCGTTGTTGGTCTGGCGCAAAAAGAGCAGGTTGGTTAATATTCTTAATATCTACAGCGGATGGAGGCGGGTGCGTGGGCGGTGGCAGGAAGGGGCAGTCAACTCACCGTAGGAATGCGAACATTGCCGCCAGACTCCTGCACAATAATACACAGAATCACGCGCTTGTCGATCCCGGACGAGTTCGCCACGGTCTCGATCGCGCTCTTGATGTCGGCGATCTCGGCGTCCGAGTCGTGGAACTTCATCAAGCGGGCGTTCTGCGTCCAGAGCGCGTCCCAGCTCGCCCATGCCGTCTTGTTGGGGAACTTGGACGCCGGGCCGCCGTACTGGACGTAGCCGTTGCTGGCGTGGGGAGGGTCGTGGTGGGGCTGCTGAGCTGGACCAGAGGACGGGAGATGGAGGACTTGGCCCGGGTGGAGGGTTTTTGGATCCACGCCTGGGTTCGCGGCTTCGAGGGCTTGCAGGGTGATGTTGTGGTGCTGGGCGATGGAGAAGAGGGTGTCTCCGGAGACGATTTTGTAACTCATTTTGGCGAGGTGGTGGGTTTAGATGGTGCTTTGAAGTGGTTTGATATGTGCGTTTATTGATAGACAAGAGCTTTCTTTGCAGAGTGATATCCATTCAGGTGAATCGAAGTAGGTCGATGAGGACAGCAAGACCCTTCTTTTATAAGTCATGGAGCTACACTGCATGTTGATCGTAGGAAGAGGCAGTGTTGAACAGAGGCGTACAGATGGTGATACTCGGCTGACCATGATAACCTCAGATTCTGAATGCTCTCAGGCATCCGCCGATCTGCCCTCACGACGATGACATTAGTCCGACCTTGGACTAGGCAAGCAAGTGCGAGAAGGCTGACGGGACGATCTGAGGAGAAAATTTGACGATGCGAGACCAACGTCTCTCGGACTGTATTGCATAGTGGCTAAGTCATTCGCAGCATACTGTGAATTCAGCGTCGGCCCATTTGCCGCCCTCATGTGATGAAGACCGCTCTCCTCCGCTGACTGGAAATTTGACCAGTGCCAAAATTGCTGAGTGAGAGCGTCTCGACGCGTCATAAAAGTCCATCTGAGAGCTGGGCTCAATTCAAAGGGAAATTTGTTCGTCCTCTTCCATATCTGCATCCTGTTCGAAGACATGCCGGGAAGTTGACATAGCGCCAGCACCCTCGGATTCTAGAACACTATACGAAATCTGACCCGTGTGCGTTGATATCAGACGACCGCTCTTCGACGTCTTCCAAATCCGCATTCTATCGAAGACATACCGGAAAGTTGAACTACTCCTAGGGAGAGGGTGGTAGGCGTGCCGGTGCGAGGCCCCCAAGAGTAGCGCCCGGGCCCAGCACCCTCGGATTCTGGAACACTATGCGACATCTGACCCGTGCGCGTTGATATCAGACGGCCGCTCTTCGAATCAGGCTCACGTGTGATTGAAGGAATGCACAAGGCGAAGCCATGAACGCGAGCACTGCCGCACGCATCGACTGGTCGATGTGAGTGGTCACATTCAAGGCGGTGCTGACATCTAAGTCAGCATCTGCAACCACCTGTGAAGTCCAGCAACGTATACCCCGATGCTCCACCGTGACCAAGCACGGCGGGAATTGTAATAAGCATAGCTAGCCAAATTTCTTGGGCATAGCAGGTCGCTGTTTCGGATCAACGCCTTTTGGTGTTTGCATGTTGTGGCTCCGAGGAGATCAGCCTCCTCCCAGTGGGACACTGAATGTCCATGGACATATTAGTCAGATCGTTTGTAGTGCTCGCGAGTGAGACTGAAATGCAGGAGGGCAAATACTGGATGTACATCTGGTTAGTGACTGTTATTGACGAAGGAGGATCAAGTTGCCTACATCCAATCACTCTGCTCAAACGGTGAGAAGGCAGCGCTTCTCACTTACGCACCTTCGATCCGAGAAGATAAGTTTTCCCGTGCAGCCGGTGTCAATCATCAAAGTACATTATCAAGCCGCCGAGCCAGCTCGCCAAACCCGCCCTCGTCCACACCCACCCACATATCGACCCACTCCTTCGCAGCCAAATACCGCTCCTCCTCCTTCCCCCACGCCTCCTCCCCCGTCCTCTCCACATAGATCGTCCTCAGCCCACTCTGCCGCGCCGCATCCAAGTCCCCCAAATGCGCCGCCACCATCGCCACCTCCCCAGGCTTCACCCCCAACTTCTCCACCGCGCCCAGATACACCTTTGGGTCGGGCTTATACGCCTTGAAGTCCTCAGCCGAAATGATCCGCGCAAAGCCCAGCCCGCCCGTCTCATCCAAGTCCTCCAGCAGCGCCGTGTTCCCATTCGACAGCGTCGCCGTCACCAGCCCCAGCTCGCCCAGCTTCGCCAGCCCCGCGGCCGAGTCCTCCCACGGCGCGAGCCGATGCCACACGCGGCTCAGCTCGGCGACCTCGGCGGCCGTGAACAGGCCCGCCAGCTCCCACTGGTCCAGCAGCTCGACGAGGCTGTCGTGGTGGTGCGCGTCAATGTCCTTCCAGGGCGTCTCCCCCGCGCGGAACGCCTGCGTGAACTTGGAGTAGGCGTCGCGCCACTGCTGGGCGAACGTCGGGGCCCAGTCCGGCGAGAGGGCGCGGGCGCGGTCTTGGAGGCCGCGGGGCAGGGCGGCGAAGTCCGGGGAGGAGAGCTTAGTGGTGAGGGCTGTGCGGAGGGCGTCTTGCACGGTGGTGCGCCAGTCGACGACGGTGCCGAAGACGTCGAAGGTCAGGGCTTTGATGCGCTTGAGGGCTTGCATGCTGGTGTAGGACATTTTGAGCGGGGCGGAGAAGCGGTGGTGGGAATCGGATGCGTGATGGTGGTGACGTCCTTGGTAACAGAGGCAGCTCAAAGAATACTGCTTTGCCTGTAAAACGTTGAGTGATCTGATGGATATGGCTGATGAGTAATGGGAACAAGCTCACTGTAGGAAGGACCTAGGTATTTAATAGGCAAGGACTTATACATCCCGAATGGGCCTATCTCCGGGCGGGGTTCCGAGATTCATCTCGTTGGTGGAGACGACTCACACTGCATGTGTGCTGGAGAAGGGCTAAGACACTGGTCTCACAGCCGAGATAAGCTCTAGCTAGGGGGGCAGTGTAAATAAACTTGACGATTAATAACACGGGCATCATGCTTGTATCTGCACTATCCCCCTGGATGAACATTGAGTATAAGTATAGCATGTGGTCTTGCCCCGGCTGGCTCTCGTCCAATAGTCCCAATTTGGAAAGATTTCTCTATCGTGCAATATAAATATATTTCACCATATAAACATGGATAGATATGTATGCCTCTATGTCATCTCGCAGTGGCCGTTATACGAAGGTTAATGTCGCGCCGAGGACGGCATCGATCTGTGTTGTGGTTGGCGCCGGCAGTGTGGCAGAAATTCATGAAATTGAGCTGAATGGGGCTGCTTTTGATAGCTCATGACATTTGATATGAACCACTTGGCATGGCCTCGCTATTCCAAAGCAAGCTCTCGCTCGAGTCGCTCCTCCTGAGCCTGTTCAACGTTGACCATGTGATCTTCGACTCAAAGCCCAGACAGCAAATTCGGACGGATTTTCTTATCAAGGGCTTTGAACGAAGGCGCATATGTGTAGTATGTCCACGCAGAAGCCGCCAGACTGTCCTCTCATATTGGGTGCCTCTATGGCCCTTCTCAGATCGGGAGTGTTTCCAGGATCACATCACACGAGAACCCCTAAGATTGTTCATTTCAGATCGTCCATTTCATTATGGCTATTTTTATTCCATTGTTCTCGCGACATTTCGATGCCTGATTAGTAGGAGATGGGCGAGTGACCTTAATCTTTATCAAGTTGGGACACCTTTTGTCTGAGCCAGTCCTCGACCTTTCCCAGAGAGAACTCATCCTGTCTTGCTGTAGGTCGGCTCATCTGCTTATCATTCTCGTCAGACCACCCAGCTTTGCCGCATGATATGAGCTCGCTCCCAAGAGGCCGACAAGACCCGAAATCGATGATGACCAGGTGGCCTGACGTATCCAGCATGACGTTGTTGGGATTGAGGTCATTGTGAGCGAAGCCAAGCGAGTGTATATGCTGTATACCGGAGCTTAGTGCTGCTATATACGCCTCTGTGTTGATATTGGTGACTTCTTTGGCGTGATTGAGTATCGAGGATCGCAAGGACGGTGCGCCATCGCAACCACTAGGCAGTTTGACCCGGAAGCGAAAGCGGTGCTCGCCGTAAGGAACTTCCCTAGCCAAAATTCGTACCGAAGCGAGGGAGTAAACCAATTATCAAAGAACAATGCATAAGGCCTGTTTGGTACGCACAAGTCCAATCGTCGTGTATAAGGCTTCTGCGTGCGCAAGGCTTACGTTGTATTTCTTGCAAACGTTCTGTTCCTGCCTTTAGCCCTTGCGGACCTGGGCACTGCTCAAGGCATCCGATCCCACCTGCCTCAGCTAAGCTTTCAAGGGTGACTCTGGACCAAGGCGAGAGCCCAGGGCACAGGATATAGCTAGAGTACAGTATATTTCAGACTAGATATCACTGGAATTTGTCCCGGTATAGTAGCTTCATATTCGCTACCGTAATCATGGTATATAATCTTTTTGAAAAATGACTATGAGGCTCTGTGCGTCTATATGACCAAGTAGCAAACATCGACAGTAGCACCCGTGACGGTACTGCGTACATAGGTATTACATAAGCCACTTGAGCAAACGAGCTACTCGGCAGCGTTCACAGCACTGAGGTAGTCTTGGTCATGTTTGAACATATCAAATTTGTCTACCCAAGCTCTTTTTATTAGATATGGTATGATGGTCATATGTCTCGGTCCCGGCCTCTCCAGCACGAAGATTTTGAGCTCCTGGCTGGAAGACTGTACAAAAACACACCCGCTGTGCGCATCCTCACTGTCCCCTTCGAATCTGCCGAACCGAGTCATCGACGTAACCAGCTTAGATCAGATCTTCCTGCATGAGTCAAATGGCAGAAAGGCAGACTATGTCGCTCTCAGCTACTGTTGGGGCACGCTACGCCGTCCAGATATGATGCTTTTTGGACCGGAAAGCAAGGGCAAGAGGGGTGAGCGAGACCCCGAGCCCAAATTCGAGGCTCACAGGTCACGTATAATCTTCAATAGTATGCCCAAGACCATGCAAGACGCAGTCTTGGTCACACATGAACTTGGCTTCCAATATATCTGGATCGATTCGCTTTGTATCGTCCAGGGAGACGACAGAGAATGGCACAAAGATAACCTGACACTGGGCGACATATACTCAAGGGCAATACTCGTTGTTGCAGCGTCTTGTGCGGACAGTATGGACGCGGGCTTCTTGACTACCCTCCTTTGTGGATGGAACCGGCAACAGACCGGAGCCAAAGAAGCCTCATCAGCGCAGAGCGCAGAGCCCACATGTCTACGGCCATTGGCTCTGAGATCTGAACCTCTCAATAGAAGAGCATAGGCTCTTTCTGAAGCTGCACTTGCGAATCGGATAGTTCATTTCACCTCGAACGGAATGATCTGGGAATGCAATGAGCTTCGCCGTCACGAAACAGGCCATACTCAGCTCGTAGATTAGAACGATCCGTACTCTTTTCAACTTCTCAGAGAAATGAAAACCGCACAGAACTGCAGCATCACAGACCTTTACAGAAAATGGTGAGTTTTTGTGGAGCACTTCACTCAGCGCACCATCAATTCTGGCCCAAAGCAAACGGACAAAGATCACCGAAGGATGATGGCAATTGCCAGGGTGGCCAAAAGATTCTCTGAGATCTGTCTGCAAACTTTTGATCGCGAGCAGTCCTATATTACTGGGATGTGGGAAGGAGACCTTCGCACGTCTCTGCTTTGGAGTGTTGAGAAAGGCCTTCTGCAGGAGTGCTCAACGGAAACAAGAAGACCGGTCACGTACATGGCGCCGACGTGGAGCTGGGCGTCGGTCGAGGGTGCTGTCTCTTTCGAGAACTTCATCAGATTCGACTCCTCGATTGCTCATGTCAAAGCTGAATTGGAGCCTCCGGTGCAAGCAATATCATGGGGTAAGCCGCGGCGTGGAACATTTTTGGTTCGAGGTCGATGGGCACTGTCCTGTGGCTTGTCTTCACTTGGACAAATTTCCTCGCCCTCTTCGTCATCTGGAGGGCAAACGACGCAGCAACATGCACCGGTCTTTCCACCTACGTGGTTTTCACCGCATGGTCTATTTTCCTGAGACCTGTGGATCATTTCACGACCTACACCCCGGCACCCGGCGCACTTTGGATGGATCAGCCACAGAGCTGGGATGCCGCTGTGATCATGGGCACAGGTCACTCTGCACTGGTCTTGGAAGGGTCACGAGAAGATGTCAAGCACTGGACTGCCTGTGTTCTTGCACGAAGGGAGTGCGCACTTAGTATCCCGGTCTCGATCTGGCAATTCGCAACATGACTTGGAACGCTGTTGGTCTTGGTTCTCATAGTTGTTGCCATACCGAACGTCACACCCACAGATCAGATGTCCTTCCTCACTTCGAACATGATAGGACAGATCAACACGAAGCTCGTCTCCTGGTTCAGCGTCAAAGCTGGCCTCGAGAGTCTGGAAAGAGTGGATGACCTGTCCGTTACTGTCCACTCGCGCACAGACATGTACGCTCGAGTGTTGAGGCGATTCAGACATCTCGAGGGTCAAGACTGGGCGGAGAGGACTGGTATGCTGCCAGACACGGTAATTTGGAAGGAGCCCTGGAGGTCACAAGTGGTGATCAGTCCTGGGCTGTTCAGTGACTCGAAAATGCTGTATAGCAGAGTCTCTCAGACTAAGCAAGAGGTGACCATACAAGAGCGCAGCATGTTCAAGAGGGGCTTTGGAAGGAAGAAGCAAGTGTCTTCAGCAGCGAAGTAGTTCCGTGGGAAGAGCAGTGCACTACTTAATATGGATTTCCAATTCATACCAGGTATGCGTACATACCTAGGCAGTATGACAGTGAATGCGAATACATAAATCATGTGGTTATTCACATTACTCACCTGGGCAAGTTTCCCCCCAACAATAAGAGCCAAAGCAGAATGGCAGAGCCATGGTATTTGACGAATAAAAGTGGGCACACCAACTTGATTGCCAGTCAGATCATTGCATGCTGCTGTCACTGCCAGGGCAGAATTATTCCGCTGCTCTACAATAACCAGTGTCGACGTCACCACTGTACCGAGATATTTCCGTTCTTGTGTGAAAGGCAAGTGTTCGTCTTCGTACCGTACAAGTGAGAGAACACGATTAGTCCCACGTCTTAAATCATTGCACTCTCTTCTCTACTGTGTAAGTAGCTGTGTTCCACTGCACACAATCCACTGTTAGGCTTGCTTCGCTCGTCACCCTGAGCGCCAAGCACGCACACGGCGCCGGGTGTCCGACCGCTGCGAGCCAAGCGTCTCGGCCAGAGTCCCGCCGGAACCTCGCGTCACGCAATGACAGACCGTAGCAAAGATCACTGGCAAGGTCGACACTACGATGCTGAGCACATACACGGGCCGCTGAGCTTCTTCAACCCCACGACACGCATACACTCTGTCCCTGTCCCTGCCCAGCAGCCGAAAGGACCTCCGGGGTTCACGCATTCTTCCCCCGGAGGATCACCACCGACTGGCGAGGACGGGCGGCAGCAGAGTCAAACGCAGGCCAACGGCAAGAGCAACCATGTAAGCGCCTACGCAGTCTGGCGCTCGCGGGACAACCGCAAAGGCCGCCATGCCCTGCACCTCCCAGTGCCACCGCCCTCCACCTCCGCCTTGTCCACACTATCAACCAAGCCCACCACCACCACCACCACCGCGCTCCTCACCGGCCTAGCCCGCATGCTCACACGCTACCCGGTCTGGGACGTATCCTACGACGTAGCGACCATCTTCACCCTCGGGTCCGTGGTGTGGGTCCTCAACGGCTTCTTCGTGCTCATCCCGCTGACGCACCCCGCCGCCGCGTTCTCCGGCGAGGCCGGGTGGGGCGGCGGGATTAGCGCGTGCGTGGGCGCGACGATCTTCGAGGTCGGGTCGGTGCTGCTCATGCTCGAGGCGGTGAATGAGAACCGCACGGATTGCTTTGGGTGGGCGCTGGAGCGGAGTGCGGAGGAGGGGCTGGGGTTGAGGAGGGAGGTGGGCGGGTGTGGGCATCATCATGCGGACACGGGGCGGTTGCTTGGGACGGAGAGAGGCGAGGACAGACAGGACGAGAAGACTGAGGCTGCGGCCGGGGAGGGTGGGAAGGGCAGGAGGTGGACGTGGTGGCCGTCGTGGTACGAGCTGCGCACGCACTACTTGCGGGACATTGGGTTCCTGGCGTGCTTTTCGCAGTGGTTTGGGGCTACTGTCTTTTGGATCTCGGGTTTCACTGGTCTGCCTCAGATTCTGAGTGTATTGTCGGTGCCAGTTGCCAACGGAGTTTACTGGCTGCCTCAGGTGAGCAATCGTGGCACGCGGTCTCCTCTTCCAACGCATTACTACTATTGAACTCTCACTAACAGCAATGCCCCCATCTGCAAGGTCATCGGTGGCACTGGGTTCGTTGTCTCCAGCTGGCTGTTCATGCTCGAGACGCAGTCCAAGTGGTACAAGCCCGCCTTCGATGTGCTGGGCTGGCACATCGGCTTCTGGAACTTCATCGGTGCACTGGGCTTCACGCTGTGCGGTGCACTCGGCTTCGCCGAGAGCAACGAGGCTTGTCTAAGTGCACTAACCTGGTCCACCTTCGTCGGGTCTTGGACTTTCCTCGTGAGTCGATACAGTGTCTTTATACATACATCTTCCGTTTGGCTTGGATCTCGTGTTCAGGAATCTTCGCGGTAGGAAATTGTGTGCGCTTAGGTGGGTATCAGCGACTCTCGCTCGCTTGCACACACTTCCAAGTTTGCACGCTTGTACAAGCACACGATGACGACAACCCATCTCAAACAAGGTGATTCACTTGAGCATTGTAACTGGGGTCGGCCGCCCGGGCTCTGTTTCGATCCTTGAATCTCATCTTCCACCTCCCGGGAAATGACCAGGTCCCGGACACCCTTCGGGCTGTGCTGACATCTCCTACATCTTGCAGATCGGCTCGGTCATACAGTGGTACGAGTCCCTTGATAAATATCCCGTTATTATCGATGAAAACCTGCCTCATTCCAAGACGACAACGGATTTCGGGGAGAAGGAGGAGGCCGAGGGTTGAGCCATCTGCCTGCTCAGGCTGCTCGGGCTGCTCGACTCCGCGACCAGGTGACAGGCGACCTGCTTTGTGCAGTGTATCATAGAGGGCGGTACATGAGTATGACATCTTCTTCAAGCACACGTACCCAGGTACGGGGTACATATGCTCCCGTCATTGGGATACCTTGCGCGCGGAATGCATGTAATTACATGGCGCGGTTGTGGGAAATTCGGAGGCCAACCAACGCGCGAAGACCGATCGTCATCTGTATGCAAAGAATGAACTTTCTTCACAGTTCACTACGACACACAAATCCTACTGTACTTCGCTACAACCTGCAAGATGTGCACAACTTGCACAACTCGCACATCTGGGCGGCTTCTTCCGATCGTATTCCACAGTGCACGTACACACGAAGCGAGCGTCCAGTCTTGCAAATCAAGTGATTTCTCCAGCATTCGGCTACAAGCCAAGTTGGGCCCATACGAGCGGAGTGATGAACAGATCGACTCTGCTGTTCTTGAAACTCAATTCTCCGGTCCGACGATTGAAAGCATTCTTGGCTCTTCAAGATCATCTGCGCTGTGACGAGGGGGAAGTGGACCCATCACATCGGCTTTGAGGTGAAGTCACAACCATCCTCGAATCAACTCGGAGCTTAGCTACGGATAGCTGTGCTACACCTCGTGTCATAATTACTCCATAAATAAGCTCTAGAATATGGCAAAGTAATGTCAGAGCTCTTTATGTTGGGCAGGCCAAACTTCGGCATGCACATCATCAGATACACTTCCTGGTAATCGTGGTTATAGCAAGGGTGGTGGACATTAGGTTTTTCTGCACGCTGCAATGCATACGCACGGGAGAGGGAGCGGGTTATTATCACCTGTGCAGATGCGCTCACACTCACGCTGTTCCAAGATTTCTCTGCACAACACTAGCAGCCTCTGTTTGTGAAATGAAGTTGATACACCACCTCACGGGCGGGAGCCCAAGGCGCTTCGACGATAGGTATCCACACAACAGGGTGGATCGCCACGTGCCGCAGCGATGTGCGATCGCCGGGTGCCGTCCCGCGGAACTTGGGTGGAAGCTGGGCCCTTGGAAACCCCCCGCGGAACATTCCATAGTCATTTCATGAAGCTTCTACGGTGTTGTTGGCTGCGGGACAGTGTGGGACCGACGAGGCTCGGCGACAACAAAACGAATCCGTCACAAAGTGAGGATCGAGGCTTGCCCAGACGCGCCGAGACTGTCCATTGGAAAAGTGAAGTATCATTTGGTCCATTCCAAGAGCGACCATCCTGGAGACGACGACACAGCTGTTGCAATGGAACTAGACGCGTGCCTCGTGTTAAGCTGCGACTGATGTTCACTCGAACTTGGACCCCGCTTGTTGGCGGCCGTGTAGTAGAAAAGAGACATTGCCATGGTTGCATCGGTATCAAAAAGATGAAAGGTGGTGACACCGTGAGACCGGCGAGTCTCCCCGGTGGTTTATGATTTGCTGCACCATCATGATCCAGTCTGCTTGTGCGCGGTACGGCGTGCCACCGTACCAGACCAAGACGAAAGTCAACTCAGCTGGACGCAATCAGCTTTTGCGGGAAATTGCAAAAGCATGCTTGCACATCGTCGTGTTGGCTGTGCACATCCGCGGACTGAGCACCGGATGTCCCGAGCGGCGGGCGGCCGAGTAGTTCCCAACGGCTGGCTGAACTTCAAGACTGGGTGGAGCAGAACAGGTCAGCTGAAGATCTGTGGGATCTTGATCCTGGGACAGATCGATCACTACTCTAAGTTCTCGGGGTGAGAGCCGAGAGGCAGAAGCTGAATGAGTGGTTAGCTAGTGTTTGGGAGCCCAGGAATCGGGAACCGCCGTGCTGACGGGACGGGGACGAGCTAGTTGCATTGCGTCCCACACAGTAATGGTTGGCATTTTTGTGCGAACCGTTGGAGGCTTGCGGCCTCAGTTGCTTGTTGAAGGATGGCGCGGAGGGCGGCCCGAGATTCGCTACTCTGGCGTGGGAACCATCAACGGCGTTGTTCCGACTCCCCACACGATTGATGATCTTAGTGTTAGTGCAAGGCTGTGCTGTGGGGACACTTGAGGCTGACAGAAGCTCAGCTGGAGTCTGGACAGCCACATCAGGCGCTAGTGGCCGTCGTCCGCAACAGCGAGTCCAGAATTGCCTGGCGGACGACACCAGACGCCAGAGGTTCAAATGACGCGCAGTGATAGCCAAGGGGATTCTGGTGGGTCGACGATGGGATGGCAGTTGTCAAATGCCCCTGATCAAGAGATTTTTTATGAAAGAAAGCTCCATCTTGCCATCTACTGTAAATCTTGGTATGACCCGATCATCTGGGAGGGTGGGTCCAATAGACCCTTGTGCTTCCTATGTTGGGCCCTGAGTGGGCTGGCGGGTCCTGCAGCACAGCAGGGAAGATGCCTTCCCAAGGTTGAGCCACAACCCTCAAGCGTGGACTTCCAGGATCATGACTACTATCACCGTTTGATGAAGGACGTTTCTGTGGCTCAGTGGCTGAACGCCAGATTCATGCCCAGGTGCCGATCGGCAGGTTCTATGGACCTAGTCAGAGTCCAGTACTCCGTATATGCGGACCTACTGTAGGTATACAGTAGTAGGAGGACGATGAGCAACTTGGTTCATACGGAACTACTGTACCTAGGTAGTTACTGTATACAGCAGGGAAGTATGCACTGTATGTATACATCAGTAGGATGATGAACTACTTGGTTCGTCCTTTCTCGCCAGCCAGTTCGCCAAGTCGGCAGGGCCGTACGACGCCACAGCATGGCCCGAGGACATGTCGTTCGAGCCGTAGCGGCAGAGAGGGCGGTCGCTACGGTGAGGGTGAGACAGGCGCTACCAGCGTGCATGGGGCGTGGAGAATAGGCTCTCGGCACACAAGCGACACGCCATCGTCGTCTGATATTGTCTTGCTCTCTGGCCCGAACTGGCCAGGCGCATGAAGTTCGTCGTCACTCGAAGTCGTCACTTCAAATGAGCAGCCGGGCGGCAATGGACCCTGCGCTTGCGTGAGGGCTTGACGGAACTGGGAGTTCATCGACCCTGTGCAAGCGAAGCAATGCGATGAGTGAGGCTGAGAATACTGCAGTGCTCGCGAGCCCGGACTGCATGGGTTGTAGCAATCTCGGGGAGGCGGCTTGTTAGGGCAGTCGGGTGCAAGTGTAACGAAAGTACGGTGCAGCGTGGAGCCAATATCACAACTTGGCCTGCAACCGCAGGGCAGCATTGCAGAAGAAGCGAGAGGATCCTGTGGGGCTAAGATGCAGACGCGGCCGAAGATCTTCACATCACGGCCTCATGGCGCCGTTATACCCGTGCAGCAGGCCGTCCCGGTACCAAAGCTCGCTGTGTGGCGTTCGGGGGCTTGTCAGCTATGCTATCAACTGAGGCATTATTTATCAGACCTCCGTAGGGTAGTCGAATTCGGCTGATGCTATACCTACATCCTGGATGATTCTGCTAATACCTACAGTGGGAGGACAAAAAAAACCGAGCTTTCTGTTTTCGCCTACTAAAACCCCCTGAACTCGACTTACTATAAGTCACATTACTATATATCCATAATCAAATTTTGAATTCTATTTAACGGATTATTTAATTCAATAATCAAAGTAAAAAGTTGGAAGAAGAATAAGTTTAAAAATCATAAATAGAAAATTCATTATTATATAAAATCAAAAGATATTTTGAATTTCATGAAAATTCTCTAGTTATAGCGGGTAATTCACTATAATTGCGAATTTCGGTTGCTAAGTTTTAGCGCTTAATTCGCTATTGCACGCTAGAAATTTCTAGAATTATAGCGCTTGAAAATCTACATATTTTTCAGAATTTAATTTCTATATTAACATAATATTATTCTAATAAATAATTCCTGAATTTAAAATCTCATATCTATATAATATATTATGAATTTATTTATTTGGAGATTGTTGTTTATATCGCTGAAACTAATTATATAATAGGCTGAAAATAGCCGATTAATATGGGAAAATACGAAAGCTCGGTTTTTTTGTCCGCCCACTGTATGTAGATAGACTAGTCGCGCGAAAGAATATATATACCTATTTAGGCATAGTCGTGGGGGCCTCACACCGCGGAAACATCAAACTTCTTACAATGCTACCCCTGGGGACTGCTGACGTAAACGTTTTCTCCCTAGTGACCTCTGTGCCGCCGGTACTGGGTCACATTATTACTGCGCGCTCTTTATTACTGCGCATTCTCGCCATACTAATTTAGGTGGTGGCTTTAGTAAAGAAACACCCGAGTTCATTTTTAAGTGTAATAACCACCTATATTTCAATGTTTTTTTAAATATATATTCTTTTATAACCACTATATTAAAAAATGTTTTATATTGCAAATATACTTTTCAATAAGCTCGATAATTTTATATAATTAGAATTTGAATATTAGCTTTATGGAAAGAGATATATAAGAAATGGTGGTTAAAAGGTTAAAATGTTTAAATTAGATTGGTGAAATTTAGATATATCGAATAAGTATCGGTAGATAAATATATACTTTTCTATTTCTTTCATTAATTTCAAGCTTATATAAAAATTAAAGATATTATTTTGATCGTCGTAGAAATATATCTATAGTTTTTATTAATAGATTATCGAATTTCTAGCTATATAAAGGTGTTGGAAGTGATTATTTTGACGAGTTTATATATGGAAATGTACGTCGAAGTGCGTCGTATTCAGGAGTGCGCAGTAATAATGTGACCTAGTACCGGCGGCATAGAGGTCACTGGGGAGAAAACGTTTACGTCAGCAGTCCCCAGGGGTACGTGTTTTTTTTTGCGGATCAAACTCCCCTACGGCACTGGTAGGCACGCCGGTGCCCCCACGAGTTTACTCGGCTTAGATATTGTACAGTACAATCCTAGTTCGAGTCTAGGACAACATCATTGTCAACGTTCTAAAGTTAGTTCTCAAGTCAACGTAAGATGTGGTAGCGTTCGTTTGCCTCATTAAACATTCACTAGATGCACTAGGGGTAAGCCGAAAGATTGGCTCCGGAGCTGGAACGGGCCGCGGACCATGTTAGAATGCTGTTGCTGGCTACTCCTGGAGTAGGTATGTTTTGGTACCGGCACCCTTGATTGAGGGCAGTTCGTAGCTTTGAAACATGCGCAAGGAGCGGTATTATCTTGATTTTATGATTCATCATCATCATCATCATCGTCAATGGCCCTCGAAGCAACAATCGCCGTTCATTTTCAGAAGATTACGAAATGGCACAAAGTTGCCGCGTGTCTGGCATGAACGCTTCATCACCGAATCATTAGCCACTTGCAAGTGCAACGCCTCTTCTTCACCAATTTCACGGCCCCACATGCAAATGCACCTCGTCCCTGCACAGTGTCACCATCACACCCACCTCCATGCACCTCCACGCACCTCCATGCACCTTTCATGCAGGGACAGCCGGGTCGTCTCCCCAATGGCCGAGCCAGTTCCAGGTTGGCCCATTCCCCTTCTTTATAGAGGTCCGCTGCCGGCCTGCCAATCCCGCAGACCTGCAACGGCGAGAACCATGCAGCATGCGGACCGGGACATCGTCAACGGGCTGGGCTGCTGGGTTGCCGGGGGTCATCGCCTTAGACGGGCGCCACGGTTCCGTCCAGAAAACAGTGCCTGGACACGTGAGGAGGCCCGCCTGAGCACTTGCAGAGCCACCGATTAGGCGAAGACGAGAACGAAAAGGCAAAAGAAAGAATGAGAAGAAAAAGAAGCTAGAGCCATGACAGTGGTTCCATGTGCCCATGTGCCCATGTGTCCCATGAATATCATGTCACAAATGTCTCCCCGCGGCCCTGGAGCCTGCATTGGATGGTGTGCTCCACATACATAGTATCCACTCAATCCACTCAATTCATCTAATTTGCAATATACCTTGCTACTCATGACCAGTCCCACCCCTCCATGTCCAGGCGAGCCTCGTGTATCGCATTCAACGGTATTCTTTCAACGACTGGACCGCCATCTTACTGATCAAGAACGGCCTCTTGTCTTTCGCTCGTCTCCTTCCTAATTTCATATTCCCTCTCTCTCCTCTCTTTCACTTCCTCAGTCGGGACACAAGAGACACACAGACCCGACAGACGACCGTGCCAACCCGTTCAACGGTTGCAACCTGGCACACAGACTTCGAGTGGACATTGTTGCCCTCGAGACTCGAGATCGAAGCATACGCCACGTAAGAAAATCAACCGCAACCGCACCGACAGCGTCACCTGAACGCTCGATTCTGTTCGTCGCGATCGCTCTGCGACGGTAGTCCGTACTACCAAGAAGAGATCGACAATACCACGGCCCAAACCGACTCTACCGAGACCGAGACCTGACCAACGAGCCACCGTGTGCATCAGTGCTGCTGTGCTTCTCTATTCCTGTCTCACACACACATCACCACATCTCCAGGCTCTGCTAATCGCTCTACTGGCTTCGACGACGACCCCTCGGCCCTGGATGTCTGCGCACAAAGCCTGAACGTCTCACCTTGTGCGCCCATCCGCTGTCCCACCGCCTGTACGAGCGAGACCAGCATCTCGGGACTCCAGGGATCCTTTTTAATTTTCTGTGTCTTCCTCTTGGTGTGGCCAATACTGACGAGTCCCTCGGCGGCTTGTTCGAGTCCACCTGGTCCTTGCTCGGCAGATGCGAGCGCCAGGACATCTTATCATCACGACCGTTATAGGGGGGTCTCTTTCGATTATAGCCAGGCTTTGGACGATCTGCCCGAATCACTCCCTTTATCTCTGGGCGTAAACTTCCCAAGTCGGACAGTTTGCCGTTTGGGGAGTTGCACCCAGTTTCGAGAAAATTGGAACGCCCGCTGGCTGCCACATGTCGCCAGCTTCACTGTCCCCCTCTCTCTCAAAAACGAGGCCGACAGACAACACTCCAACAATACAGCCCACAGCCTCGCCAATCTTCTGCCCGCTTGAGCCTTTCGAGCCGGTCCATGACTCGAATTGAAGCTTCAGCCTGGAAAAAGTGTGGTCATTCGACTTGCTGATCGGCAGTCGCAAATCACCCAAGGGTGAGTTGCACGTTGGATGGTGGTGGTGGTGTCCATTTGCCGCGAAAATCATCGTGTGATCCTATTATTATAGGGCAAAGCTACCCAATCCGCACCGCGTGTTGCTGACGATCCCAACGCTGTAGTAAACTTCAGACACACTCGAGCCTGACTCAACGTGCCATCGTCCCCGGAATGTAACTCCTCCCCAACTTTGACAGGGCCTTCTCATAGAACCTTATTATATTATTATAATCATCGGATAATCATCGGTGGATTTTCTGGACTTTTTTTCTTTTTTTCACAAGCCGCCAATAGCGAATATATTGGTTTGCGGCTTCACTCATCTCCTGTACGTCCAGCCTGCTTTCCCCTTTGCTTCCCATATCAGGGGACGAGTGAGCGCAACCTTGGGTCCCAGATCGCTGCTCCAGACCATGCATATACATGCTGATACGTTGTTTTGTCACTTCAGAAACAGTGGGGTCGATCTCTGAGGTTTCATTCTTACTAAACCTTTAATCTACCTGGAGGTCCGTGGGACGGCAATTACCACCAGGCTTTCTGGGCAGGCGCGCGTTTCACTGTGAACTGATCGTCGTACGGCGAGTCACTACCAGCAGCCAGCAGCCAGCAGCCAGCAGGCACCATTTCGTGTATCTCACTTCATAATGAGTCTCGCAGTCGGATCGCCCAATACGGGAGCTTGGGAAACGGACGACGAGAGGAATCTGTCCACAACCAGATTACCCACATTAAAAGCGCCAATGGAGGGCAGGGCCTCAGGAATCAGCTCTAGAACACCCTCGCGGGGCTCGAGGAGGTCAAGACGATCTGTGACCCCGCCTGGGAGAATATCAAAGTCACCACCACCAATTCCGGGCAGTGACAAGACCGACAAGAGTGACAGGATCCCAAGAGACCATGCTACCGACGAGAAGATCAGCATCCTGGACCCACGGCGCTTCACACCCACGCTGCATGCGAATCTAGTTGGCGAGATTTTATCACTAAAGCGTGATCAGGAGGAGAAGAGAAGAGTCATTGAAGGCCTCGAGTCGCAGCTGCAAACCATCCGGGACGAGGAAGACGACATCCACTTGTCACTGCAGAACACGGCCAAGGAAAACAGGTCCTTGAAACGCCAGCTGGCGTTGCTGGAAGGCGGTACCTCGTCAGCACTCGCTGAACTAGCCCGCGAGCGTGATGAAGCCATCGAAGGGGGCGCAGAGAGCAAGAGAAGGCTCGAAGCCGCACTGAAGAAACTGAAACTCCAGGAAGACTCTGCGGACAGTGCAAATGGGGCATGGGCCAATGACAAGAACGAGTGGGAGGAGGAGCGGCGGCGGACAGACCGCAAGATCCACGTCCTCGAAACCAGACTGAAGACAGTGCTGGAGGAAGTGGCCGCCTACCAGGCGGCCATGAACGAGCAGTCCGGCGAGCGTCCAGCGCAGCAAGAAGACGGCGACGACAGGGGCCGAGACAGCGACACCGGCAGTGTCCGGTCCATGAGCATGAGCCGCTTCTCGGTCCTGCAGAGGCCCAACGGCCACACGCTCGCAGACGAGCTCGACTTCGACGACGAATCCGACTACGGCACCGAGACCAACGGCCGCGACAGCGTCATGTCCAACTACAACAACAACAACATCCCCACGCGCAGCGACAGCCGCGCCAGCGCCCGCGCCAAGTTTCACCGCCGCCACAACAGCGGCGACAGCCTGATCAGGCCCGGCAGTGTCGCCCGCGGCCGCTTCCAGCACCTGCACAAGGAGAGCATGCTCGGCAACCACGGGATGGTCATCCAGGAGGCCGAAGAGCCGCCGAGTCCAGCCGCGGTGCCGCCGGCGGTGAGCTACACAGACACGGGCGTGCAGTACTCGCCGCCTGCGTCGCCCGTGCTGAAGGCGAGTAAGCCCGTCACTGCTACTGCTGCTGCTGCTGCGGGTGCTGCTGCTGCTGCTGCTGCTGCTGCGGCGGCGGCGGCGGCGGCGGCGGCTGTTCCGGAGCCGACGCGTGTCACTGCGCTGGCGGCGAAGTGGGAGAAGCAGAACACTGAGGACGTTAGTACGGAGGCAAACTCACGGAGGAAGAGGATTAGTATCGCGAAGCCGTTGGCTATTCAGGCGCCTCCGCCGGCGCCGAAGTTGATGGTCTCGACTGCCGCGCAGACTGCGGATATTCCCCTCAGTCCACCAAGAACGCCCAAGTCTCCAGTGCAGGAGCAGGTGGTTGTTGTCCCTGAGAAAAAGGAGCTACCTGGGATGGTCAGTTCTGGAATGCAGACGGAACCCCCGGCCTCACCTAGTCCTGCACTGCCTGAAGGTGGTCTCATCAGGGTCCCAAGCATCGCCATACACCCTCCGACCAGTCTACCTTCTTCTCCCAAGAAGTCTCTGCTGCCACAGCTGCAAAAGGACGTCGGATGTCAGGTGTCTCTGCCCGCGGCTCCCATGGTGACCTCTTCAGTGCAGACTGAGGAGATTCGAATCGACCAAAGACTGGACAAGCTCCCGGCCCACCTGCACCCCTCGGCGGTGACTTCTCGACCAGTCTCTCCCGCCGAGCTGCAGATAACAATCCCACCCACAGGCTCCTTCACGCCCGTCCCCGGCAACATCCCCGCCCGCAACCCCAAGCGCCTCGCAAGCCAGAGCACCATTGTAGCCGCGTCTCCCCGCGGCTCGTTGGAGCTCGAGAACATCGAGCGCACCACCTCGCCCACCTACAGCTCGCGCAAGACCTCGGCGCGCATCAGCAGCAACCTCTTCACCTCCTTCCACGACATCAGCTCGGCAGACGAGATGGACGACTTCGGCGAAGCCGACGGCGCCAGCGACAACGAGTTCCGCACCGCGCTCTCCGCCCCTCGCGCCGTCCGCTCCCCCGAGCCCGGGCGCTCGTCGACGACACAGCGGGGGTCGGCACCCTCGTCGCCCGAGACCGTCGTGCAAAGCAAGGAGGATGCCGGCGGTAGCTCTTACCCCAAGGCCCCGGCGAGTCCGCTGGGCAACACCAACATGTACAACGCGTACAAGCTCTCTGGCAACCAGGGCGTCGCCATGCCCGACCGCAACTCGTCCATGAAATCGGGTCTGCGCCCCTCGGCCATGAGCAGCACCAGCAGCAGCAAGGGCAGCATGCGCAAGTCGGCGCTCATCCACAACGGCATCAACGCGCACCACCACCACCACCTCGACGCCGCCGACGCCGCGGACCCGCCGTTCCCCATCCCCACGCGCGCCAGCTCCCGCCAGCCCATGTTCAGCGGCGGCGGCGGTATGATGCGTGCCGACAACCGCAGCCCGACGCGGCCGGACCAGGTCGGCCACCGGCGCGGCGCGCGCGCCACAGGCGTGTACCGCGCCAACAGCCTGCGCAAGAGCCGCTCGGCGCCCCGGGTGCAGCACCGCAAGAAGAGCAGCGCGTCGCCCGACAACGTGCCGTCGACGCCGACGGTGCCGCCGCTGCCGTGCAGCGCGGGCGAGGTCGCCACGCCGCGGCACAATGAGCGAAGGGGGGGAGGAGGAGGAGGAGGAGGAGGAGGACGGGGCCACCGGCACCAGAACAGCGGGACGACGGCGACGACGGAGGCGACGGCAGGGTTCCACTCGAGCATGGCCGGCTCGTCGCAGACGGCGGCGAATGGGGTGGTGGATGCGATTGCGCAGACGATGGTTGGCGAGTGGATGTTCAAGTATGTGCGGAGGCGGAAGTCGTTTGGCCTGGGTGGCGATGGGAATGGACGGGATGACTCGAGCAACGATCGCCATAAGCGGTGGGTGTGGTTGGCGCCGTATGAGCGGGCGATTCTCTGGAGCAGCAAGCAGCCTTCTAGTGGCAGTGCGCTGCTTGGTGGGAAGTCTGGTCGGAAGCGTGAGTGATCCAAATCCCCTCCCATTCCATGAACGTGGCCCTGGACGACAAAGAGCACTTGCTAACAATGTCCCACGATACGACAGTCATCATCCAATCCGTCCTCGACGTCAAGGACGACAATCCGCCCCCAAGGAGCCAACTCGCCGTCTTCAACCGCTCCATCCTCATCCTCACGCCCCAGCGCGCGCTCAAGTTCACCGCCATCAACGCAGACAGGCACTACCTGTGGCTGACGGCGCTGTCCTTCCTCGCCCACTCGCAGCAGGACATCCCGGACATTCCTACGCCGCTCACCACCACCACCATTAGCAGCAACAGCAAGCACCACCACCACCCTCAACGCAACAACAACCATCTCGCCGACTTTCCCCAGCCACCACCACCTCCCCCTTCTTCCAACACCGCATCCTTCTCCCCCACAAGCCACCGCACCCGCCCCCGCATCCGCGACTCCATCCGCCTCGCCAAGTCCCAGCACCCCTCAATGCTCTCGCCGCCCGGCAGCGGCGGTGGCATTGGCGGCGTCATGACGTCGCAGTCCTCCTCGCAACTCCACCAGCACGAGAGGACGTCCATGTCGCCCTCGATGCCCAGCATCCCCGACGTGCCCCTCTACAGCACCACCGCCAACAACAACAACAATAACCACCGCCCCGAAACAGCCGAATCCTGCGCTGAGCCACCCGTCATCTCCCGCTTCGGCCGCAGCAACAACAACAACAACAACACCGACGCCGGAGGCATGGCGTCGTTCCACGGCCGCAAGCGCAGCAACACAGGTGGCCGCGTCCCGCCGCCGCTGTCGTTCCGCGGGTTCGGCCACGCGGTGATGGACAGCCAGAGCACGGCGGGCGGGAGTGACTTCCACTTTGGCGGCGGCGGCGGCGGCGGCAACGGGGGCCCGCGAACGGCGGTGGAGCCGACGTGGAGCGAGCTGGACCGGACCGAGTCGCGGGCGTCGATGGCGAGCACCAACAACGGCGGCGGCAACATGTTCGAGGCGATCGGGACGATGCGCATGGAGGCGTTCATCAGCCCGCTGGCGTTCAGCCGGTTCGAGGCGGAGGGCGGGGCCATGAACTACCCGGAGAGCAGTGCTAGTAGGGGCAGGGCTGATGATGCGAGGTTCCGGAGTAAGGAGGCACGGCGGAGGAAAAGTCGGTCGCGGTCGAGGAGCAGGACCAGAGCAGGGGAGGGAGTGGCGAGGGGCGGGGTTGCGGGGTGGAGGGAGGAGTATATGAGCACGTATACGACGGGCGGTGGCGGTGGTGGCCTCGGCGTGGGGAGGAGGGAGAGTCGTCGGTATGGAGGGGGTGCGAGGGAGAATGGGTATCGGACTGCTGGGGAAGAGGAAACGAGGCGGGGCAGGGGGAGGAGGGACCCTTTTGAGGGGTTTTGAGAGGAATGGATGAGGCGAAAGCTGGCAGTGTTCTGGCCTAGGTCTTTTGCTTGCTTTTGGTTGGTGCAGATGGTGATGATTTGTTTAGCGTTGTTTCATCAACGGCTGCACACGTTGTTGTGTTTAGCCATGCGGGATACCCCTAGTTCGGATACTCTTTTTCTGTTTCTTTCGCTTCTTTAGTCCGTTCTTTTACCTTTCTGGGCAGATTTTTGGGTAGGAGACAGGAAAGGGGGGATCCCCTGGCCGGATGAAGACAGGAAGAAATGGGGGGACATCACGCCGAGCCGTACTAGGTGTTGTACTGTGTATCTGGGAATGAGTTGGCGAATGGGAAATTCAGGGCAAAAGGCAAAGTATCTGCTTCATCTATATATAATTTGGTATAACAGAACATTCTAAGACGATGTTGGCCCCCACACACATACACATACCGCGTCCATCATCAAGTCCTTTGCTTTATATCCACGCAAGTACATTGAGCATGCATAAAATGCCGTCATCGCACAATGCTCAGACTCCGGATTGCTCCCGACGAGTCTAGTTGTTTGTCGATCTTTTTAATTTCTCATGCCGTAGGGCTGCCGTGGCCTTTTGACTTTTCATGCCCTGGACAAGGCGTGTGATAGTTGCGGAAGAGGAAGTCTGCGGGTGTGATGTGCAATTTGTTCCTTGCGCCAGTGATCGAGCCAAGGCGGGAGTATTGTATTTGAAGTGAGGGAAATGTTTGAGGATAGTTGTATGCGTCTGCCTCAAGTAAATCTACTGTAGAGACAGTAACACATTAGTAGAGAGAACTTTGGAAGTGAACTTTTGACCTTGTTTTCTTTTAGCCTGTGACCTTGGTTGGTCCCGGGAGCACACGAACTCCGCATAAGAGATGGGATCACTCCGTATTTTGGCGAAGCTGGATACAGTTTAGCACACACTTGATCCTTCCCTGTGTACTGAGGACATACCCA
This sequence comes from Ophiognomonia clavigignenti-juglandacearum, assembly GCA_003671545.1. Taxonomy (NCBI): domain Eukaryota; kingdom Fungi; phylum Ascomycota; class Sordariomycetes; order Diaporthales; family Gnomoniaceae; genus Ophiognomonia; species Ophiognomonia clavigignenti-juglandacearum. Next base: position 31,277 of record PYFS01002067.1, on the reverse strand, counting down.
TAAGTAGGTAGGTACTCCGTAAATGGGATGTCGATGTACAGCACGGATACAATGTTGTTCTGTTTTAAAAAGTTCGCACACAAAATGAATTTTGTGTCGTCTCATCAACTTGCATAAGAGCAGGGATACGCTCGTCGGGACTGTCCGAGACAGCAGGGACCAGGCTGGTACCCCACGGCTGACGCCCCTCGCAAAGAAAGTGACGTCTCTCGGCCCAAAAGCAACAAAACCAAAAAGAAAAAATACATGCCACAGACAACCACCCTCACACAACCTCTACCCCCCCACAACCACAGCAATGGAAGCCTCCAACGGCAGCTCCGTTCAAGCAGAAGCAACGAGAGTTGACGCCCCTGAAACCCTCGAGACCATACAAGCCCGTCACCGCAAAGAGACCCGCGACCTTCAGAGCCGCATCACCAGCAAGAAGAAGAACGCAACAAAGAAGACGCGCCGCGGCGTGAACTCCGAATGCGATGAGCTAGAACGTGAATTGAAAGCGCGACATGCCGCGGAAATCGCCGCACTCGATGGCACGGCTGCTGCAGACAGAGAGTCAATACCTGACGACGACGATGATGATGAGGTGGACGATGCAGCCGAGAAACTGGGCGGCCTGAAAGTGGCCGACCTGGGCGCAAAGGTACCGCAACAACCAGCACAAGTAAACGGGCAATCAAAAGCAGACGCGGAAGAGCCACCACCACCACCACCACAACAACAACAACAACAACAAGGCGCAGGAGCAGGAGCAGGAGCAGGAGCAGGCGCTGGCAAGAAACGCAACCGCCAAAAAGAGCGTCTCGCCCGCCGCGCCGCCGAGCTCGAAGCCGCCGCCGTTGCCGCCGAAACCGAGGCCGCGAACCAGACCGACCACCGCAGCATCGAAAAGACCGCCATGCTCGCGACCTTTGCCCGGCACGGCCTCGTCGAGTACGAGATCCGGCCCGACGGGCACTGCCTGTTCTCCGCCGTCGCGGACCAGCTCACCACGCAGCTGCACATGCCCCTCGACGACACCAGCAAGACGACGACGACACAAGAGCCGGGGTATAAGACGGTGCGGCGGCGGGCGGCGGAGTATGTCTCCGCGCATGGGGACGAGTATGCGGGGTTTCTGGAGGAGAGTGTCGAGAGCTATGTGGCTAAGATTAGGGATACGGCGGAGTGGGGCGGACAGATTGAGTTGGCGGCTGTGGCGAATGTGTATGGGGTTGAGGTGTGGGTTGTGCAGGATCGGGAGACGGAGGTGGTGAAGCCGGCGGAGGCGGTGGAGGGAGAGGAGAGGCGGATTTGGTTGGCGTATTATCGCCATGGGTATGGGCTGGGAGAGCACTATAACTCACTGAGGAAGAAAGCTTAAGGTCATGTTCTGAGAATGGACATGGTCGGGCATATTTGTCTTGCCTCATGGCATATGATTCAGGAAAGTGGCGATGTTCGTGTGCACTGGCCTGAACTGAAAGCCACATCCAACGCTGAGAACAGCTGCAGATGACGATGATGGTGTCATATTCGACACACAGGGTAGCCCACGGTGTTGATATCTAGAGTTCACCAGCATGTTGCCTGGCCGTACTCTTGTGGACAAGACCTCGGTTGAAATCCACGCCAGAGCAGGTAGAGGCGAGGACGGGCCCCACGCCTTTGCTGTACACAATGCCACGCGTAGTTCCAGACAGGAGAACCAATTTTGGCAAATACAACGATGCGCCTTAGTTAAAGGACCTTGGTGCCGTGGTTAAAAGGGCATTCGAAATACGAGCCCCAGTGGTGGCCTGTCCGTTTAGAGACACTTGAGGAGCAGTGGACATAGCCCCGGCCAACAGTGTGTGGAGAATCTGAACTAGAAGTTGAGTTTGATTGATATGAGTCGTTAATTTCAGTTTGCTAAAGGCACCGTTCGAAATGAAACTCTATTATTGTTGAAGGAGAAAAGTGCAGTCCTGCAACTGAACTTCTGAAGTGTCTAAGAGGAAGTTGGACATGGGTGGGTCATAGGGACAGGGATCACCCGGGCTGCCGGGCATGCTCTGGCGGCAGCGGTCGTCATTCCACGTTCACATGTCAGCTTTGACGTCTTTCTTCTTCTTCTACTTCTTCACCTGCACCAAATAAACAACCACCGACGAAATCACCACGTCTCTCGACCGCAAGCACCAAGTTCTGTTCCCTGCAGAGACATCGACCCAGCAACGCCTTCTACTCTGATCCTCATTCAACAATAGGTTCGTTGGAAAGGAAACACAGCTGGCGTCCCTCGCCCCACCCTCCCACGATGCCCGAGGCCACCACGGCCGACATCTTCAACATCATCGACGACTTTGCCGCCTCCGGCTCAAATGTCGCCCAGATGCCAGAGAAAATAGCAGAAAACAACGATGACAAGGACAAGAGCACCGGCAGATGGCGCGGGCTGTCCGCCATCAGGGCCCAGACCTCCATGCAAGACAAATTGTTGGAAAGGTGAGCCGATGCACTGTCGCGCATGTCGTCAAGTACCACAATCTAACCAACACATCCCCCTTCAAGGCTTATTCAACAAGTAATACCCGCCACCACCGAAGACCCTACCCAGCCGTTGCTTAGGCCGACCTCTCCCACGACCGCCTACGAATCCTCCCGTCCGCCCTTCACCCCGGCCACAATGGTCACAAACTTCACGCGGTTCAACGCTCGCATCGGCGTCGTCTTCAAATTCCAGTCCAAAGCCATCCGCCTCTTCCTCTGGCGGCGCCCCTCGCAGACCCTCTCCTTCCTCGCCGTCTACACCCTCATCTGCCTCGACCCCTACCTCCTCACCGTTCTGCCGCTCGCCCTCGCCCTCTTCGCCGTCTTCATCCCGGCCTTCATCGCCCGCCACCCGCCCGGCGCCGACGATGAAGCTTCTTCGTATAACTACAAACCGTCTGGCCCGCCTCGCGCGCCGCCGCGTACGGGCCCGCGGCCGGTGCGCCAGATGAGTAGCCACTTTTTGAGGAACATGCGCGATCTGCAGAATATGATGGAGGACTTCAGTCGGGCGCATGACCAGGTGGTCACCAGCTTGGTGCCGGTGACGAATTTCAGTGACGAGGCATTGAGCTCAGGCGTATTTGTGGGGTTGTTTGCTGTCACCTTGGTCATGTCCATTGCCGCGCATCTGCTGCCATGGCGGGCCATCATGCTGTGTGGTGGATGGGCGGCGGTGGTCAGCGCACATCCGCGCGTTAGCAAAATGATAGCGGAGACACAGCAGGCCTACTTCCCTGTTCCTGTCAAGGTCGGCGTAGGGAGTAAGGAGACTACGCCGCAAGGAGCTCGACCCGAGGAGAAGGCCAAGGGAGTGTTGAACGAATGGATTGCGAAAGACATCATCCTCGACTCGGCGCCCGAGACGCGCGAGGTGGAGATTTTCGAGCTGCAGCACCTCGACCCGTCTAGCTCAGAGTGGGAGGCGTGGGTGTTCAGCCCGTCGCCATACGATCCCCTGTCGCAGGCGCGGATCACCGGGGAGCGACCGCGCGGAGCGCGATTCTTCGAGGACGTGCGTGCGCCGGAGGGCTGGGAGTGGAGCGAGAAGAAGTGGGCGCTGGATCTGTGGAGCAGGGAGTGGGTGGAGGAGCGGATCATTACAGGAGTGGAGGTCGAGACGGAGGGTGAGCGGTGGGTGTATGATATGTATAATGAGAACGAGGGGATGTCTGGAGTTAGGGAGGTGGTTGCTGAGGGTGGCAATGTGGCGAGGCCTTCGGCGAGGAGGCATAACCTGAGTTGGGAGGAGGGAGAGGAGGGAGAGGGTAGGAGGGGGGAGTGGAGAAGAAGGCGGTGGGTTAGGTTGGTGAGGAGGAAGGTTGCGAAGGACACAAGGTGATAGATACCCAGGGACTTATCAACGGACACCCTGTGTTCAGGCTGAATATGGCCGTTCGCCAGTTGAGTTCCTTCCCCTTATCGTCATTGACCAACAAGGCCTACCTTTTCTAACATCGAAATTACATCAGATGCCACTTCATGTGAGGTCGTAGCCAGGTGTACTTTGTCAGAGGCAGCAAGGCTTTGCATTCTGCTGTAACTGACCTCTGACTCTTACCAGTCCCTATTGTGTACAGAAGAAGAACGAGATGCGCCAGTCTTCAGGCGCAGCCTCAAAGAATCCAACAGTTGGCAGGCAAATCCAAACACCCTCGACATCTCAATACCCACACACTCGAGACCTCCTCACGCAGGAATTTGCTGGGCGATAAAATCCGCCGCAGCCTGTGCATCAGCCCCATACGACAAGTGCCCACCACTCCCACTGCTCTCACTGCCCCCAGCACTCACACTCTCTCCCCCAGTAGCCACCGCCGTCGCACAAACCGTATCCCCCGTCGCACAAAACGTCTTAAACCTCCCCTCGCCCAGCCCCTCCGGCGCCGACCCCGCGAACGGATCCCCAAAGGTGACCACAGCGCCCACCCGCGCCTGCACGTCCGGCGCCAGCCCCGCCATGGCGTTGTGCGCCACCATGCCGCCCTGCGAGTACCCGGACAGCGCGATCTGCGCATCTCCGGAGCCGCACGAGCTGAGTGTGGAGGTCACGGCCGCGATCATCGCCTGCGACCCCTCGCCGCTGCCCGTGATCTCCTGCGCGATGCCGCCCGCGCTGGCGCTGTACTCGACCGGCACGATGGAGACGGTGCCTTCGCCGCCGTAGGTGGCGGTGAGCGCGTCGGCGAGGGCCGGCCCGACGATGGTGCCGAGGGCCCCTGGGTCGCCGGTACCGCGCGCGAAGAAGACGGTCACGGGCGCGCAGGCGGCGGCTGAGGCTGTGGCGGCGGCGTCTTCGGCGCTGCTTCTGCCCAGTCTTGGGAGACCTGGAATACTGCCTCCTCCGCTGCCACCTCCCAGGCCTGGAATAGCTCCAGGACTGCCACTTGGGACGGGAATGCCTGGGATGCCTTCTCCACTGCCGCCCCCAAAGCCTGGAATACCTCCAGGACTGCCACTTGGAATGGGGATGCCTGGAATGCCACCTCCACTGCCGCCTCCGAGCCCTGGAATTTCTGGCAGCCCGCCTCCTCCGCTGCCGCCACCAAGACTGGGGATCGTGGGTGTGCCAGACCGGCGGTTGAAAGTGCCGGAGGTAGGCAAAGCCACCGCGCCAATGCCGAATATTGCGAAGGCAAGTTGCGATGAATGCATGTTGCAGTGTACGACTGGCGCAGTAATGTGAGAGAAAGTATTAAAGTCTTGAAAGGGGTCAACACCAAGTGGGTGTAAGGTGGGTGTCGTCTGAAGGAGAGTGATAAGTTGTTGCTAGATATGTGTGTCGTCAAAGGTAAGGCACAAGCTCTGCGGAGGGCAACGACTTGTCTTGTCGATATGCGGATAGAGAAAATGGCCTTGACCTTCGCCATATTTATAGAAATCGAATCGGACCAGAAGTATCACATATTACCGGGTCTAATTATTTCAGGGCCCAGGTAATTCGACCTTCCCTTACGGTGGCTGCATGTATGATGTAGCACATTCTATTCAGAACTTCGACTAGAGTGTAGACGGGCATAAGAACAATACAGTCCAAGGGTCCGTCTGCCAATGCCGTTGGAAGCACGATGCTATCTGCAATATACCTGATGAAAGCCTAGGCAGAGGCGCGATATAGCGGTGTGATACAAGGCGTCAGAAAGGCGAACATCACCGCTTGTCCCGAGCTTTTCGGCAACTTCAATTAAAGTTAAATAATATAACGCACCATATACACTGGTCCACATAGCAACGAGGGGAGAAAAGTCCATCTTCACGTCTTGGCTTCGGTGCAATGGGTACATGAGCAGCCCGATAGGGCAGATGGACGTTGCACTAGACGGTGACAGTAATCAAGCTCAGGGGCGCATAGTGTGCGATCTCCTGAACAACGCAGAACTCGGCACCTCATCTTGTTCAATGGAATGCTTGATGGCTTTGACATGATTCAGAATGGCATCACCTTGTGATATGAATGAAGACTTGAGTGGTCACAGGGGATTAGAAGCATCCAGCACAGCGCCATCACTGAAGATTGTTGAGAGCTCGAATTATAAACCCCTGTCACATTCACATGTACAAAGGGGTTGGAACCTTGGAAGTCCGCCGAAGTTCAGATATTAGTTGTAGTCATTGCATATTGCGGTCTACAGGTGCGTAGAATCGTGCCTTTTGGTGGGCTTGTACGCCAAGCACCGCTTGCATTGCTATGGTCCATCCTGTCCCGGGTTCCTCGGACGACGTCGATGGAACCGGTTTGTCAGAATAGGACGTTTCAAAAGTTCTTCCAAGCCTTCGAGGTCATCACCGAGGCTCATCATTAAATACTGACTCAGTTTTAAAGACCTCGAGTGTGAACGCCTCAGTAGGTCTGGATTGTTTGTTAGCTGTCTCGGTCGAAAGTAGAGTCTCAATATTCTCGTTTGTTTGAAAGATCAGCCAAAGTCAAGAGTACATGAAGAACTTGGGTACCTAGGTATAATCCTGGGTGGCACGTGGGAATCAATCAATACGCCTGATCGCCACGTACGACACCTGTCACACTTGAGGGTCTAATGTCAGTTTTGCTGTCATCACAGTGATGACATGTTGAAGCATGAAGCTAACTGCTGTGGCAGATATATTGCGGCTCCTGCCTCCCTGACCCAATCGCATTCTTCCTAGCCTCGGGGCTTGGTAATTGTGCGCACACCACGAATGTATGGAAGGCCTCAGCAGGACTTGTTGAGACTCGGAGGCACCATCAAGCTGCTATTGATCAACTGCACAGCTGCTCAAATTGGAGGTATATTTCACTAATATTTCATGCGAAATCATAGATGAATGCCCGTGGTAGAGCCGGTGGATCAAAATTGCTGAATGGCTTCCAGGTTGCGACTCATTTTGCTGTCCGGTAGCGTATGCGTGTACCGTATTGGACTTGCAGTCTTACAGGATTCAAAGCTTGAGCACAATGCTGTTGAAAGGAAATGGCATAACATTTCAAGCAATCTGAATATGTAAGGTACCGTGATCAACTACATAGGTATGCATGCGTAAGGAGCCCTCAAGCCGACGGACTTCTGGATAAGAGCATAGAGATATCTTCAGGAGCACTTGAGTGGACCGGACATGAGCAACAGAAACGACTATTCCCATCCCACAAACGAATGTTCAACCAGTGAATAACAGTGAACGAAGCCACAGCCCACCATTCTACGGGTGTTTATCCTTGGCAATTTCACATGAGAATATTGTCCCCCACACATGTTGGCTGGCTTGTGAGGATGTCTTTTGATGACTGTCCCTTGTAAGAAAGATGGCTTTAAGCTCGAGCTGGACGGACTTGCTGGCAGTGTACTTGTGCAATCTCATCCGGACAGAAACAACGCAGAGACCGTTAAACTCATGTTAGTGCAGGTGTTTAATATAGAGAACTCACTCTGTCCCTGTACCTGGAGAGATAGCCACTTGGGCAGCGATAAGCGACTGTGAGGCCCTTCTGAGGTCGTTGCTCAGCCTCACAGCTCACTATGGCGCAGTAGTTAAACGTAACAAGCGGCGTAAGCAAGACCTCTAGAGAAATTCCACATTTTCGTCAGCAACGGAGGTACCTCCGTGACATTGCCTCCCTTCTCAACTGTCATGAAGTACTTGTGGCTAACACAAGCACACACATTGTTCATCCTAAGCAGTAGCTGGCAATCGGAGCTCAGCATTCCTGCTTGTGCTCTCAGGACTTGGTATTACGGAAAGTCAAATGTCCTATTGTTCAGCTCAGCGAGCGGAGGCCTTTCGCCAGGCCTTCGCAAGTCCTGATCGCAAGGATAGAATTGTCAGCATCTTTCTTCACGGCGCCAGGCACGCGGGCAAACGCTCCCTATTCAATGATGAACGAGTGAGTACGCCTCGTCGCCTCCCCTCTCTCCAGATACAGACCAGGAAGATCTGAGGTCTCCAGAGAACATCCATAATAACAGCGTTCATATACTTAGGGCAATGGAAAGACCTGGGACTCCAGGAAGATGTACGACCCGACAACTGAAGATGACCACTGTGGCAATAAGACATTGACGATCCAAGGCGACCAGGCCGTCATGCTGGATTACAGCAGCAGCGGCTGCCTCGACTCGGGCCTCGACTCGGGCCCCATCCACTTCGCCTACCGGTTCGAGTGGCGGATGGCGGAGCGCGCGGACGCCTGTCTGCTCGTGTATGACGTTGGTGACCGCGCAGGGTTCGATGTCCTGAAGAGTGCTGCCTACGACGGTGACCTTGCTGATGCGTTGCTGCTGCCGCAAGCTGAAGTAGGTGAGGTGAGCGTGAAGATGGCTTCCGCAGGGCCTGTGCAGACGCGGAAGCCGATCGTGGTGGTGTCGACAAAGACGGATCGGGAGGCAGATGCTTGGGCTGTCAGTGCTGCTGAGGTGAGGGAGTTCGCGGACAGAATTGGAGCTGGGTTCGCGGAGACGAGTTCGGTGCTGGGGAATGGGGTTGATGCAATGTTTGAAGAGGTTATTGGTCTTGTCTTCTTGCGCAGGGCTGACGCTCAAGGTAGTCTGGTTGGTAAAACGAGTCCAGCGGGTACGACCATTAGGCTGGGCTTGCGCACCAGAATCCGAGAATGGACTCGGCTCGGCTTCGTTCGGCTCGGCTTGGCCCATAAGAACGCATCGAAGGGAATTGGGGGGTCAAGTTCAAAAGCGGGCTCATGATGATGTAGCTTCCTAGCAGCTTGGGTTGTTCTTTTGCTCTTATATAGATGTGGTGTTGGTCTTGTTGGTGGTGGTGGAGGAGGATGCTAGTCATAGTGAGCTTGTGCCAGTTCCCGAACTCAGACTTGCTTCAGTGGAACTTGTGGATTGTGGTCTAGAGCCAGAGTTAGATGATATGAAAAACTCCCCTCCGGTTCAACACGGTCCAGGGGAAGAAACCTTGGAAAGCTATGTTGACAACTGCCCAGGTGGGACAGCGACATTCAGCTGGGTCGTGGTAGTGCTGGTAGTTGTGAAAATACTACCTAGGTAGGACAGTCATCTCTTAAAAATGATGATGGTGAAGAGGTTGAGGTAGACTCTAAATGCACCTGCTGTCCACCGGTAGGAGCATCACAAACTCCGACGGCATCGCAGACGGTGCCAGATGGGCAACAGCCATACATGCAGCATATAGTCCCTGAGTATACATATTAGTCCTTCGTAATAATGCTTTGGCGGTTCTGGAGAGCTTGTGCCTCAGTCTCTGTGATCGACTAGTCGAGACGATGACTTACCTGCACCGCACAGGTTGCGGTGTCCCTCCGGAGTCTCGCAGCAGGTATCACCGTAATGGTCAGAGCCACAGCGATCTTGACACCAGTATTCCGAAAGCGCAGATTGGCTTCTGGAGCTCTGGAAGACGCCCTTTGCAAAGGATAACGAGACGATGAACGCCCAGAACGAGCGCATTTCGACTCTCGTACTACTAGCTTGAGATAGATTGATGGATAGCGGGATTTGTGAAGTAGGAAACATATTGGAATGAACTGTTCAAATTAAGGTCAGAGCTCGAACGGAGTCGATCCTTGAAGAAACAAGACCTACTTACCAAGATATTGAGGCGTCATATCTGCTTTAACAGAATTTCCTTTCCACCGAAGTTTTGTAGGGCAGGACCTGGACAGTTCTGTCTCCCGATATCTCCCCGCATATCTTTTCACGAGTGTACCACACACCCATATTCGCAGTTCTATCTAGGTCACCTCGTGATTTCCGATGAGAAAGTATTTGGGCTCAAGCTTCACGATACATTCAAGCCATCCAAAGACCGGCAAGCTGCTGGTGAGTTGGCGCTCACATAAGATCGGAAGACCGGGCAAGGTCAGTTGACGACAAGCCTCACAACAATTGCAAGACATCTTCTCCCAGATGTTGCCTAGGTAACCAATAAGCTAGAATAAAGATGTGCATGAAAACTTATACGCTTACCCTCATGCGCAGGCCGTTAGGATGAAAGTGCGAATGGACTAGTGCCTGTGAGGCGTCAGGACTCACGTCTCTCGTGAGGCAGGCCCACAGGTCAACTCCAACATTCCTTGAATGATGGCGCACATCTGTGCTACATTCAAAAGGCCAAGTGGCACTTGAAGACCGATGGCAATAACTTTATCACGATTACCTACGGCGTCGTAAGCGGACCGTGCGCTTGACACGGGTATCTGACTGTGTCATATCCCACCTCCTTCGGGACTCTAACGACACCTTTCGAGACTCTCTTCAGCCGCAAACCGGAACCTCAGATTAATAATCTAATATATCCGCAACGCACCAGAAGCAATCGGGGTTTCTCTGGTGTGGCGTGGTCTGGTTCGGTTGCTCGGCTTCTGTTCTGCGTGCCCAAGCCACAATTCAGCGCAATGAGTAAGCGACTGACAAGCTAAGGACTTTCGGGAAGTTGGATGCCATTCCTGCAGACAACGGAGTGCCATATGTTCTCAATCGTCCACGCCGGGGTTTTGAGTTGGCTTTGATGTGTCCTGGATTTCAGGGTAGCGGTAAAGAGATGGCCAGGCAAGGAGCATTTTCCCACTGGCTATCAAAAAGTTCGGGAGGGTTCGTCGGTTTCAAAATCCGATGAGGCTAGATACCTTATCGGCATAGACAACCCAGAAGCATATATTCTGGATATGGGCATGTCCTTCTGACGAGCGTCCGTGAGGACTTGGGAGGGGTTCCGAGGTCTCCGCTCCCGCCGGCGTCGCACAGAGCCCACGACAGCCTTGCAGCACCTGCCTGATACATGGATTCGGAATGTGATTTCATGTCTTCCTGGCGGGTATACCCTGTGGGTGGTTGGGAGCTCAATTCTAGAGCATACAGTGGACCCAAAAAGAACAATGTACGAGAAGGATGGAAGAGACGTAGTCAAATTATCTCGATTTCAGACCTTCTATCTCACCCTCTCAGCCATGCCAGCATGGGCCACAAGATCGGTCTCAGCACAGCCGACCTTCCTGGATTCAAAGCCAAAGCTACTTACCTGTCTGGCTTCCGAGACAACCCACAGACTTGCGTTCGTGCATATTCCACTTTCAACATATGTGCATGAGACTAGTGCGAGGAGTACATCGTCATTGACATTGACCATTCCTGTTGCTCAAGGATGTTGTAAGAGCGAACATGCCGAGTAAGGAATGCTCGGAGTGCAATACATTATTAGGTGGTGCACAAAAATGACGGTTCGATTCAAGATTCCGAGAGCGCACGGCATCCAAAACAAGCCAGTTGTTCCATCATGCTCGCCACCAAAGATACCAAAACGGGTCAGTACAAGTAACTGTGCCACGGTTGTCGACCGTGTGCAACACTTGGCAGAGAAACAAAAGAAACGAAAAGAAGCGTCTTCAGCCCCAGCACTTCTTTGCTTGGGTGATTGGAGACGAGCAGGGGACCTCGCGCGGGGAGAAGGGAAACCGCCATTGTGGGCGATTTGGTTGGGTGGAAAATATCCGAGGAGGAGATGGATCTGGTTCATGCGTGCGCAAACAGTGGGCGGGCCGCTAATAAGGCTGTGTATTGCTGCCGTCCATCCAGTGCTGGATCTGCTATTCGGCGTTTGTAGTTGGGCAAACAGAGTATATAATAATGGGCTTTGTTATGATGGTGATGCCCGTTTCATCGCGTTGCGTTGCATACCGTGGAAGCTTGTTGACATAAGTGTCATGCAAGGAGGGAAGGCAGGGTGGTGGTCTCACCGGGATCTCTCTGGATCGACCATATTCAATCTTTTGGTGATCATTGGGTTGTGACTGTAGCAAGTTGAGTTGAATCTCCCATGGTGGAGTCATCACATTGGGCATTAGGGTGTTCCTGTCAGTCTTTAATGCCACGAGATGAGAGTGGAGACTGTAGACTCTCTGCTGCTTTGATCAACTCTTATATTAGATGTTCATCCAAAATTGCAAAGTGACAGATCTCCTCTTGAAGTCTAATCTTCCTTCAGTTACGAGTCTCATCATCAGTGTGTGGAAGGAATGGTGCAAATAAGTGCTGGGCCCCTGGAGGCAAACCTTGAACTTGTTCATTCATAACAGCCACGAGTCAGGTCATCAGCAGCAACAACATTGAAACAATACCGTACAAACTGAGCAGCACTCATACAGTAAGACTCCGTAGATATAATGCAGGAACGAGGACAATGCAGCAGTGGACAGCAATGATACATATTGCAGAGGCTGGATGTTGTAGGTAATCTGCCAATGATTGGCCTGTGCAGGTTGCTAGTCAACCTCGCTGCCTGGGGAATTTGACATGCAGTTACCGCTGGCCCAGGTGGGGCAGTTGACAGGGCATGGCATGTCAGTTAGCAGTCACTGCACCTTCCCGCCGAGACATTAGCAGCCCAAGACCCCTGTACCAACCCTGTTACCCGCCGTGGCATGGGGTCGCCGTTGCCATCCAACACCTTTTCCCCTCAGTGAACTGACACCAGTGACATTTCAGCTCTAGCGTGGCTCCTAAATCCCGTCCCATCACTGCCTTCCAAGTCCAAGAATTCGGATCGAAGTGCACTTGCACGATACCCTTCTCTCACGATCCACCACCCCACTCCACCGCCACTACACCACCCAAATCGACTTTCCTTTGCTTCATTCCAGGTGTCGCCATTTTGCTATTGACGACAACGACCTGGCTTGTCAACCACAGGGATGCGGTAGTCCTGAGCATATACTCAGATCCTCGCCGGACTGAGTCTGCTGGCTCCTCCAGGCTCTCCGTGTGCATATGACGATTTGCAGAGTGCAACTCTTCTGCGAATCCGCCGCGACTTGTGCGCGGTGACTTGCGACCTGCGATTCGGGATCAACAAAGAGGAATCGAACGAACTAGCGAACGTATCGAGTATCTCTTCGTGGCTGCAGTTCTACCGGTAGTCGCCTGGGCATCACCATAACAAATCCACTTGGTCCACGCGCTTGCATCCTCAACATCCATCCATCTCTCAGCACCAGCCAGTCCTGCCTGACCAGCCTGCCAGCCTGACCCGACCCACCCTCGCAAGTGAAAAGAAGCGGAGTCTTCACCTCGCCCGCATAAACGGTGCCACCGCCCTACGGCCAACAGCCACAGCCGCTGTATGCTTCGCAATTGACCGCTGCAACCCAGCGAGCCTGCGAATTTCCTCCTTGCGCTCCCTGTCCCGTTGTGGGTTTGGTGGGTTGATCAAAGGCAGAGAGGCCCGCTCTGCACTGCACGGTCACCGCGTGCACTGCTTTGACAGTGAAATCCCCTGGCGGTTCGGGCGAGAAACGAGACAAGCCCCCAAATTCTCGAGTCGGACTCGCTTCGACCACTCATTCTTTTCCCCATGATCAGGGACCAAAAGGTTCCTGCTGGTCCGCGACCAGCCAACTACTCTCCGACGCGGTATGTTGATGCTTCTCCTGCCTTGATCACGTACCCAATGCCTCGTCTGGCTTCACCTCACCTTCACCGGCACCTCAACAATACTGTCAGACCAATCCTTGCCAACGCACCCGCGCACCGAACCATGCCAGCCCCATACCAGCCCTGCTGCTGCACTTCCCATGTCACCACCGCCACCTGTACCCCGTACTTCGTGACATCCCCTCATGGCACCAGTCACTGACAAGTTTGGCTTTTCTTGTTTCAGGAATAGGAGCAGAGAACTACCCAGTCCCACCAAACAACCAAACCCGAGACGCTCCTCCACCGCTGGAAACCCCACGCTTTCCGCATCGTCCTCGAACAACCACTCGTTATTCTCTTTCGGCCAGCATGCTCCCAGGTCAGACGACATTGAACGCCCGGACGCGGTAGAGCCCAACCCCAACCCCACCGAGCCCACCCAGTACGGCTTTCTGCCCGATATCAGCTTCGATGATTTCCAGACCAGCATAGAATCATCCGACGCCCTGAAGTTGACTCAGTTCCCATCTCCGCCTGGCGAAGGCAGCATTTTGGCTTCTCAGGGGCAGAGCAAACCCAACATGGTGGACGGGGCCAACTCATATCGCTCGACGGGCGCGGCGCGCGCCCCGGTGCACCATGGTCAACAATCGGAGCAGCAGCAGCCACAATCCGGGCAGACGCGCGGTGGCGCAGTCTTCAGGAGACCCAGTGCCGCGAAAAGGCAGACAAGCATATCCTCCACAACATCTACCATTTCTCGTGCTAGTGATGCCACTCGAGACCAATCAACACTACGGCCGAAGCGACAAACCCAACATCCACCCATCTCCAATAGCTTCATCGGAAAACCGCAAGCAAAGACGGGCCAAGCTGCTGTCACTGCGGAACCTGGCAATGGCTCAACGGTCCGTCGGCGCCCTAGTGTGGGCTCTTCGGACCAGCCTCAGCCCAGGGGCCATGCTACGCGTGTTTCGATCGACACTTACACAGACACCTCACGGAACATGACGGCCTCCCGAGCCGCCAAGCTCAAGACGCTCTCACAACCCCCGCCGTCCCGGATCAATACAGCCAATGCCTCCGCAGACAATAGCAGTCTTTCTGTCGATCAGAATAGAGCCTCCGCCTCGGCTCCTCGTTCACCACGCGCCGTCAAATCTGGCGCGACGACTCCTTCAGGGAAGCGAATATCTGCCCTACCACCTGGTCACCATATATCGGGTCTGGGCGCAAGGACCGTGAGCCCCACCGATGCGCAGAGACTGAAGAGACGATCGCTCATGCCTGACCCCCAGACCGTCCAAGAGACGCTGAATAACTCAATCGCCTTGCAGCCGCCGCCCCCTCCCGCCGCCGACCGACCGGCTTCACGATCGCCTTCGATGCTTCCTCGTAAGACCTCCACCCCGTCATCTCAGAGGACTACGCCCGATCCCAACAGGAAGTCGTATAACTCTGGGTTCTCTTCGGGCTCGCTGGCAAGCAGCAATACGGTCAGAACATCGACAGGGTCGTTACAGCCTCGTCTGCCCCAGAATGCGAACTCTCGACTGCCAGCGCCGAAATCGATGAATAACATTCCAGCTCCGACCGAGGACGACGAGGACGTGCCCCCAGTGCCAGCGATTCCGAAGGTATACGAATCCCCGAAAGAATCGCCCGCCGACATGCAGTTCTTGGATAAGAGGAAATCGAATTTGGCACTTGACTCTAGCAGTATGCGCAGCACGTCAACAGGAAGTTTATCTGGTCCGGCACAAGCAATTCAAGAGAAAGCTAGGGCGGTACAGCGCCGGAACAGCGCACGCAAGCCTGTGCCAACGGCGACTGCCTCTCCGGAGAAGCGGGTTCAACCAGAAAGGTCGCAGCCCCAGTCGGTGCAGCCTCGGAGGAACTTGAAGTCCATGAACCTTCCACCGCTCACTGTCGGGCCACTGAGCACACCAACCGTGAACAAAATCGCAAAGTTGCAAACCGACCAAGGCCAGGCAGCACGGCCTGCAAGCTCTCCACCACCGCGCCAGATCACCAAGACTCCCTCGACTCCAATGACGGCATCTCGAAGCACCTTCTTTCCCAAAAGAAAAGAACTTCCCCCTAATCGGTACCGCAGTAGCAGCTCAGTCCATCAGGCTCTACATGAAAGCCCTCTGCTTGCCGAGACAAGTAGCTCTGAGTCTGCCGACGGTAGCATCAAGCAACCCTCCGTTTCTCCTTTCCTTTCTTCCTCTGTTCCCAAAGAAGACGGATTTGAGCAGCGGTACTTCAAGAGATCACAAACGGGCAATGAGCTGCGGAACTCCGAGGACGTGCCAAGCGCAATGGTGTCACAATCCAAGCCGTCGGGTCCTCGCGCGCAGCGACAACCCTCGAAGTCAATTCCCAATGAGAGCGTGTTTAAGGCTCCGACCAAATCCACGACAAAGTCACCAGTGCAGCAGCCCAGTCCCGATGAGCCACAAACGCCTTCCTCGATGAGCTCGTTGAGGAGAAAACTGAGCCTGTCGTGGAAGCGAAGCAGTTCCAAGACAGAGAAGCACCCGGATAACAGCAGCGCCACTCGCCACGATGCGATGCCACCTCGTCTTCCGATCTCCGCTACCACAGGCAATTCGATCACGACTAAGACCTCCACTCCTAGTGTCGCATCCGTTTCGAAATTTAATGCACTCTCCGAGTCGCGCCGGAAACCATCCGGAAGTGATTTGAATGGCAGCACTTCGAAACACGGGAGGAATCGGAGTGACGTTTCCCTGGGCACCTCCGTTCCAGTTGCGGCCACTCGTACCAAGGTCGGCAACGCCGATTCTATCAATCGTCCGGCTGCGAGCTCCTCGTCGGTGATGCAGAAGTTCCTGAGATCTAAGGCATCCACGGCAAAGATGCAACCCGTCGAGGCTTTCACAGCTGATCTGGACAAGGACGATGAGATTGCGGAACAAGAGATGCGAAAACTGGGTAGCCGCCGAAAGGAGACGGAGCTGGCAGCTAAAACCCTGGACACGCTACAGAAACGCGCCACACCAAAGGAGCGCGTCAGCCCTCAGGATGCAATTCGCATTGCGATGCTCAACATCTACGAGAGGGGTGAAATAATTGACTACAAGGATATCTACTTCTGTGGCACACAAAACGCACAAAAGGTGGTCGGCGACCTCAACTCAAAATCGCCCAACTTTGGATACGATGATGAACGCGGCGATTACTCCATTGTCGTCGGAGACCATCTTTCTTACCGGTACGAAATTGTGGACGTGCTAGGCAAAGGCAGTTTTGGTCAGGTTGTCCGATGCATTGACCACAAGACGGGTGTCCTGGTTGCGGTCAAGATTATTAGGAACAAGAAGCGGTTCCATCAACAGGCTTTGGTTGAGGTTAACATCTTGCAGAAGCTTCGTGAATGGGTAAGTGAGCTTTGGCAACGAGTGAGCTTTGGCAACGAGTGAGGCGTGGGTTCACTAACATGTGCTGCAGGACCCCCAAAACAAGCACAGCATGGTGAATTTCACGCATAGCTTCTACTTTCGGGAACATCTTTGTATCTCAACCGAGTTGTTGGACATGAATCTCTACGAGTTCATCAAGGCCAACGCCTTCCGTGGCTTCTCTCTGAAGATGATTCGGCGTTTCACCAAGCAGATGCTCAGCTCTTTGAATCTGTTGAAACAGAAGAAGGTCATTCACTGTGATCTCAAACCAGAGAACATTCTAATCAGGCATCCTATGCACACCGAGATCAAGGTCATCGACTTCGGCTCGAGCTGTTTTGAGAACGAGAAGGTCTACACCTACATCCAGTCCAGATTTTACCGATCTCCGGAGGTCATTCTCGGCATGTCTTATGGTCTGCCTATCGACATGTGGAGTCTTGGTTGCATTTTGGCCGAGCTGTACACTGGTGTTCCGATTTTCCCTGGAGAGAACGAGCAGGAACAGCTCGCTTGTATTATGGAGGTCTTTGGGCCTCCGGAGAAGCACCTGATCGAGAAGAGCACACGAAAGAAGCTTTTCTTCGACTCGATGGGCAAGCCGCGCTTGACCGTGTCATCCAAGGGCCGCAGGAGAAGACCTTCTTCGAAAACCTTGCAGCAGGCACTCAAGTGTGACGACGAGGCGTTCCTGGATTTCATCACCAAGTGCCTGAGGTGGGACCCTGACCGTCGCATGAAACCCGAGGAGGCTATCCGTCACGAGTACATAACTGGCCAGAAGGCCACTGCGCCTACTCCTCGCGTAGCGACCATTCGCGAGCAGTCGCCGATCAAACGCCATAACACCATCTCTACCCCTCGTCCGCTTCCCGAGCCGCCAGCCGCCGCAGCGAGCATGAGGGTCAGCTCGAACATTCGAACCAATAAGGACAACAGCATCTCCGGTATGACGTCAAGCCCGCTGAAGTCCAACACGGGCACCACCAGCACTGCTCCACACTCCAGGCGGCCGTCAGGAGTCTACACGATCCCGCCCAAACGCACGAGCACGGGGACCCAAGGCCTGTCGGGAAGCATCAGTAGCAATCTGCCGCGCGCGTCTACGGGTCGCGTCGTCGCTGGTACCAAGCCGGATCTGGCGTCGGCAGGAGCAACGGCGGCCATGGCAAGTCGGCGTGCCTAGGGGGCGCCAGTCTTGAATCCCAGCGGCTTACGCCATTCTTGGGGTGCTTAGA
This sequence comes from Ophiognomonia clavigignenti-juglandacearum, assembly GCA_003671545.1. NCBI lineage: Eukaryota > Fungi > Ascomycota > Sordariomycetes > Diaporthales > Gnomoniaceae > Ophiognomonia > Ophiognomonia clavigignenti-juglandacearum. The sequence continues at coordinate 13,232 of PYFS01002067.1, read as the reverse complement.
CGCCCAGGCAGGATACACCATATCCGGTGCCTTTGCTACTCTATCACTATACGTGGTTGGTGATTTGTGGAGGGGCATAGAAGGTAAAAGGAGTGGGACAGGCAGGGTACGGTGTAGAGCGCTGTGGGAAGACATGACCCGCCCATGTCTATCTTGCAGTGGTGCTAGATCTCATGATGATCCAGGCCCTGCTTGTGTCATTGTGTCATTGGAGAGCACTGCAGAACCCATACTGCATTCTACATGGGTCCCAACCTGATGAGACTCCAAGGTGGCCCCCAAATTCTAGTTCATTGTGTTTATTCTTTACCTTTTCTTCTGTCATTCCACTTGTTGCAAAGCAAGCATGAGCAAGCCCAAGCAAGTATCAAGAAGAGCATTTCCACAGCAAGCAAAACTTTGAAGAGAAAGAAGATGATACCACTGTCAAGATGCAAACAACGCCTAACCACCTTACCCACCCTGTTGATCCTTGTTATCTTCTGGTATTGGTGGCCATTGTGGGTGGAATGTAGGTGTGCATGGTCGGAGCTTCGGTCTGGGTTGGGGTTTTGGCAGGTGTTTGGGGTTGGCGGGTTGACATAGATGAAGCACGGAAGGGTTATAAGGAGAGCCGGGCAACGGAAAGCAGAAAGTGGTCACAGAAGGGCCATTGTGCTCTTGCTTCACTCCAAGTTGATGGTTCCCAAAGGGTTGATGGCCTGGGCCAGGCTGCTTTGCCTTGGATAGAAGGGTTCCCGGAAGTGTCTATATAAACCACCTTGGCTACGACTTGTCTTACACTAGCATGCATACAGCATAGAGTAATGAATGTTATGGCTCTACTGAAACTGGTGCGATGATGGTTGTTGAGGTGGTGTGTTGCAGATATGTTGTGGCATGAATGTACAGTATGCAGTATATGTGTGCACCAAGTGTGGGGAGAGCACTGGCTGGCAGGAAGGGCCCGGGGGGTTTGGATGTGGTGGGTTGATCAAGCTAGTCACTGTCTTGGAGGCATGGGTCCGGGCTGGCTATAGCCTGAATTCGAGGACCAGAAGAGCAGCCTGATGGTAAGTAGGCAGAGTATTCCTGATCCTGTTTTGGGTTTGGTGATATATCTGGAAATCTTGCTATTATCCGTGGGCACATGCCCAAGTGGGCAGTTGCTGTATTGATGATGTTTGTGTAAAAGTAGCGCTACCTACCTGGCTCCAACGACAGGGATGTAAAAAGAACCTTGGAAGCATGCCACGATTCCTCCCTGAAGCTGTCCTGACCTAATGGAATCCCAGTCAGGAATTTGCGCCCATTACAAAGCTGAGGTTTGTTAGGTGTCCAGCAAGTATGGCAGTTGTGGCAGTGAAGCTGCAGCTCTTGCCCCACTACAAGCACCCCAAACATTCCCTTCTCTGCCTATGACTGTCCGTCCGTCTTTCCCAACTGTTGAGAGATTATGGTAGAATCACTTAAGGTTACTCTCTTGACAGAAGCTTCGTTTTCGCTTCATTTCCTCTGTTAAGGCAATGCTCCTACTGCAACATATGCCACCAAGCGTAAGACATGATATGAGCATTTAACGTACTTTTGACATATAATTTTCAGTATCGAGTCGCTGGTAGTACCATGAGAATCATGATATATCAGTGCTTGGCTTCAAGTGTAGGCCATAGCCTGGGTATATCATAGATTTTACAGAGGAATCAGTGTAGCAGTGGCATGGGAGTGCTGAATAGCAGTCCATGTTTGACACTTGGTCTAGACTTTGACATAGGCATATCAATAAAACTACTAGAGCTAACTAGATGGAAATAGTATAAGAACAGCTAAATTACAATGCCTGTCACTAAATCTAGGCTCTCAAGCCGAAACAAGAGTATATTGTAGAGTTTACAATAGGCATTATAATAATATTTATAAAGTACTGATTTTGCAATATTAGTGGATCTTGATCTAGCTATACCAATAACCAATTGAAAGGAGCTAGATAGATAGAAGGAGTGTAATTATCGCAAAAGAGCAGTTCCTAGCACTAAAAATGAATTCTAAAGCGATGAGAGGAGTTGTAGCATGGAGGTTGCAACAGAAATTGGTGTGGGAGTTGCGTCAAAATGCTGTTGCAGCAATGTCTGCCACCCTTGACACAGCTATATCAATGGGTCACTGCAAGAACAAGGTGGCAGTAGTGTAACAATGGTTTAGCGGCTTGTACGGTCACTTGTATTGAAGCCAGCCAGCGTGAGCATTCTACTGAGGTCGGTGACGCCGCCCCTGCTCTGACATCTGTGTAAACTTGGGTTCTCACTTGTCTTATCTTCTTACAAGACCCTTTAGCGGACTTTGCTTTTCTTTCTTTCTTTCCTTTGTCGTTTAGAGTCCTCTGGGTATAGCACATTGTCAAGTCTAGGGGTCCAACTCCTCTCAGGCTGAGCCTTTTTGACTGTTTGCTCAAGGACCGGGAGGAAGAATTTTGGTGTTTTTGGTGGCTCCTGTTCGAATCGATTGTCGGGTCTCTCTCCTTTTTTTTTTTTTTTCATTTTTCCCTTATTTCTTGCAGCACTGGTCTGGAAACTGACATGTGTGTGCCCTTGATTTGAAAACCACAACAAACAAGCTTGGATGGAAACAAACAGATATGTTCCCAATTTTGCCTTCCCTGCAACCTTAGCTGATTTCCATCAAGTGCGGAATCAACAGAAATAACACTACCTATGTTGAACTCTATAATACACTCAGACATCCCCTCCATCTCGCCATCGATCCTCCCTCTTCCTTTGTGGGCCGCCACCTCGACTTCCCGCCCGGGTTCCATGTTCTATAGCGCCCGGCTCCATGAGGGAATTGTCCCTCGTGCATAGTAGGACCTCCAGCCTGTTTGGAGCAATTCCGGATTTTCCAGCTACTCCAGAGACTTCACAGTCACGCAGCAGCAGAACGAGTCTGAGCATCTGTGTCAAGACTTCTTGGCGCCCGCTCCATCTTGTTGTTGGCGTTGTAGACTTTGACCGCCGCCTACGTGGCGCAGATTCCGTGCCCAGGTGAGCACTTTCTGGGAGCTCCTTCTTCTGGGCGCATCTAGGGCTCGCGAAGTGCCGCCAGCGGATCGCGTAAGCCCCAAGCGCAAGTATTGAGAAGCTGAAGCAAGCCAATATTGTTGAGGCGAATTCATCGACGACGTGGATGTTCTTGACCACAGATTCTTCACAGATCATCCTAAGTAGCAGCTTTTTGGAGTACACAGAAATGACTTCGCGAGGCCTTTTCAAAGTCGCCGACGAGGCCTTGAAGACGGCTGGACATTCGCACCTGGCTCACGGAGCAAGTAAGAGGCCAGTGAGGTCACACAGAAACCGCACGTATGAAAAGAGCAGGAGTAACAGTCCGCACTCGAAGGTTTCCTGTTCTGGCTTGGTGATAGTGGCGCACTCATCTCCCTCATCAATAGGAATGACAGCTGCGCCCACTTGAGCAAGGCACCACTCAAGGCATATTACCATCTCTCGGACCACGTGTCGACACTGGGACAAGACGAGCACAGACAGGTGTCAATCTGTCCAATTCCCAAAATAGACCCCAGGCAGTGACAATGCTATACGAAACGGGCCCGGAGGATGTCTTCCCTGGACAGCACCGCGAAGGAGACCACAGGCACCAAGAAATACTCATATGCCTATCTCCTCGATGTGTCCTCAGATTGTGAGCCTGCGCACGATGTAGCCAGGTTTCCCAAAGTAGCAAGGCAACTATTTAGCACTGGGTGGGGGCGGATCTGGGCTGATTTCTTTGCTGCCACAGACGACCACTTGTCTGCACGTCCCTGTAGATGGCTAGCAGGATTCTGTGAGCTAGCAAGAGCCTGGCGGAATGGGGGCAGAATGGAAAGAAATTGGCAGCTTACTGTAGCCCGCCGGTCGGAAGCAACATCCGTTTGGACTACGGGTAGTCCGACTTCGTCTATTCTACACTGATCGAGCACCAGTGTAGGATTCCCATGAACGTCTGCCTGCCTTTCTGGCCATCAATGGTCAGCTAGCCGGCTGAATGAGGGAATCAGAATGGACTGATCGCCCTCGTGCAGCCACTCTCTAAAGTAGACGCCTGAGGGACATAGGACTAGCTGCCAGAAGGAAACCAGAAGGAAATGGTCACTCATCGACCATTGCACAGCGAAGGCAGCCCATAAAGCCACGACCGCAGAAGCGCCAGCCAATCCAGACGACACTGTGCTAGCCACCCACAAAGCATGGAAGAACGATAATCCGTCCGTGTAACAGTACCATCAGAGGCGGCACTGCCTTACCTCTTCCCATCTCGGCTTGCTCTCCGAGACTTAACAGCAACCAGGGTAAATTTGGACAGATAGGCTCCTATGGTGCGCCCATCCGCTGGCGATATAGTATGCGATCGACAAGAGGGAATAGTTGCGCATGTGAAAGCTAGACACGAATAGTAGGGGCCTAGCTAGAACCCCAGGGCCGGTCCAGACCAGCCAGAGACCATGGACCCAAGCCACATGTTTCTCGCGGAACGGTGGCGACGGCGTCACAGTCAGCCCAGGTAGAAACATTCTTGGTGAGTGGGGGTGGTGGATGTGGGTTGATGGCCCTTTTGTGGTTCTTTGCTATGACTCCGGCGGCAGTGTCGGATGGCCGCCGCGCAGGAATGTGGTCACACAGCGACAAAGAGAACCAGGCTGGGCGGCTCTGTCCCACTGGTGCCCCTGAACCCGGACGGCCACGAGGGAATTAGTTGATCATGTCTCACAATATTGTTGCACTGGCAAGTCCCACGCGACGCCCGGCCTAAGTAAGCCGGCAATATCCTTCTCCCTGGCTAGTGACAAATGCACGGGCTCCGCTGGAAGACCTTGGAAACAGACAGTTAGAGGAAGCTATGCACACGGCCCCGTTAGGTTTGCGAGGCGAAGGCGGCCGCTGATATTCTCAGGGTAGCACTGGGGGATCCATCGGCCAGGGCGGAGCCGTCGAGACAGGCCTGTGAGGACTGGTGATTGGCTGGAGGGGGAAAGCACCAAGAATATCAGGATGGCAGAGTAGAACGGCGGCGGCGGTGGTCGACGTTGAAGGTAGATGGATGACCCGCAGGGTTCCAGATCCGAGGGCCGGCAATCTGGGAGATCTACTCTCTACAGTTCCTTGCCGGCATGTATGAGGAAAACGGACGTTGCAGAAGATGACTGAAGTCCGAGCAGGGTAGTTTCGTAGCTGGGGGCGGAGCTTCAGGCACTTGCCAATGGGGGCTCTACACTCTGCAAACAGAATGAATCGGCATTGGCAGACACGGATAGCCTTTTGGATTGGTGGCAAACTTGGAACTAGCCCAGGCATCGACATTTTTCCGTTTTGAGAAGGGAATAGAAGTCTGTCGTCGATTAAGGCTGAACTTTTCGCACTTGGGGGCCAAGTTCCTAGGTTGTGAGTCTGGTACCGAAATGTGCGGCCATTGCTAGGTGGTACCAAAAGGTCCAAAGGTGATTATACCAGGTGAAACAGTCACGAGGTATTCGAGCTGAAGTGACTGTTTGAAAGTCAGCGAACGGCTTCATAAGCATAGAAACACCGCGGTGAGAGGTATCAGTGTCGTCAAAGAATGGGGGCCAAACCGGGATGTGGTCAGAAACGGGAATATCATGTGGGGAATTCGGCCCGCGCAGGCTCAAAACCACGGCGAGATCAGAACGAGACTTTGAAATGTTGGGGCGTTGTGCTTCAGTTCATCAGCTTCTAAGATAGGAACAGAAACTGGGGCCATCGTGAACGCTTCTATGGATCGATATTCGAAAAGATCCGCACTGGGAGGAACGGCGATTGGGCAGGATGCGTGCGGATGGCGCAGGCAGAACCGAACCAGTCGTCAAAGAGTGACTTGGTCAGCCATAGTAGTTCCCCTTCCGGACAAGCGTGATGCCGTGACTATGCAGGTCCACTTCGAATGTCAGTCCGACATGAACCGGGTCCCGATGCTGAAGGACTCGGCCAGGCTTCCTTGATGATCGGATCTCAGACAGTAGTGCCCCTGAAGTGAGTTATCATCTGTTCTTTCTGAGTGGATAACATGCGGTGGCATCTCGTTCGGGTACGAGACGATGATGGACACCACATATCTTTGGTTCTGCGTCTAGTTTCGACCGGACAGGCAGCTAGGTCATCTGCACTTGAGATCGCATTCGTTGCTTGAAAGTGTAGTAACGATGAAATCATACGGTAGCATGCCGTCTCCAGACGATTGATGATCTTGGCCGGTGACGCCGGCTATGGCCGAGTGTGCGGTAGCAGGCTCCAAAGCACCAGTGTCATTGCGGTGAAAGATTAAAGTTCGTCGGCTGGGGCTCCTGGACAGAGGTGAGATGATGCAACTTGTCTCTTGACTGTCGTTGGCTGTCGTTGGCTGTCGTTGGTTGTTTAGGTGATTGTTTTGCACAGCCACTGATCGACGCACGAGCCACCCACCGCTACAAAGGTACATGATCGCCGTGCAGATTGGTCTTAGACACCACCGATTCGCGAGCTGCATGGTGTGCGATTGGGCAATGTCCGAAAGAAGTTTGCGTGGTGCCCGCATATCGCGCACTTGCTACCACAGTTCTGGTGCAGAAGTCGAGACCGACTGCAAGCCAAGAGGTGATAATTGTGTGTCGTAGCCAGATTTGATTATCTGCCAACTTGCCTAAACCAAGGTGCTGGAACAGAAGCCGGGAGAGACGCAGCATCCACGCAGACGGTACTCTTATGCTGGTCGACTGGGTGGCTGCGGACGGGTAGGTCCCAGAGCGGCCCGCATTTCCAAAGATTTTTGAGTCGGAGGCGACACCGGGAGTGGATCCTTGACCAGACAGAACATCATCTCTTTCTGACAGAATGTCAACGACCATCTGAGACTCCCAGAACAGTCGCAACGAGAGCGTTGTGAGACTGAAACACGGATGGTTTTTGGGATGATGGTATGAGTGTGATATGACAAAAGAGCGGTGGCAATTTAGGGCTGACCTGCATGTCCGACCTGCAGGCTGCATACCGGAATCCTTCCCTTTAGAAGCCGGCCTGCGTACAGCAGCAACAACCAGAATTCCAAAGAATGATGTCTGCTGGACTTGCAGCTTGCGAGAGGCCTCTGTGAACCCGCTCCAGCGTGTTTCAGGTCAGCTTTCGAGTTGGAAACTTGTCTGACAAAACCTTATGGAGTGCCACGGCCGAAGCGTAACGTGCATGGTGCGGAAGAGCCACCGGACCTGACATTATAACGTCAGTCGATTGAAAGTACCGATCCTGATGATTGCTGACAAGATGAGCCTTCGCCGTTCAAGCCGCGATCCACAGCTATGCACATGGCCGATGCAGGGTAAGGAATTGCTATGACGCCGCTGTCGATATTCTCAGAGACACTTCGGTGTCCAGGACCACAGAGCTCCAGGCCAGGGCGCAGGGAGGGCCTTTGAGTCCGCAGAAATCAGGCAGCGATATGCAGGACGTCCTTAGTCTCGAGTCATCAGGATGGCGCGCACAAACTATACGGCTGCGTGACCAGAAAAAATGCGCCCTGCAGGATGTCAATGGGGTGATTGTCAAGACTCGAGAGACTGTAAAGGTGATGTAGTTGCGGCTGTCAGCCTTGTTCTGACAAATTATCGCCACCGCGAGTGCTTGGTGATGGTCGAGGATGCGCTGCCGTCGGAGCCGGGTAGTAATCGAGCCAGGGGGTTTGTCAGCTCGGTGGAAGATGAAAATGGGTATGTTGAGCTTGGTCGAGTCGTCTGTCGCGATGGAATCGTGACGTTCACGATATGCTTGAGTCATCTGTGCTTTGTTGTCTGAAGTGGTGTACAAGGTAGAAACGGTCCGGAGTGTTGTGGAGTAGCCGTTTTGAAGTTGGCCGTCCGCTCCTTCCCGTTGGTTCTCTCTATGTTGTCCGGTCCGGATGATCGTTGGACCCGGCTCCGAGTCACGTTGTTTCATTCTTGTCTCGGAATATCAGATGATCTTCATGACTTTTGTGTGCGACTGATATCGGTAGCAGCTTGCTCACTTCTCTGAAAATCGAGATAAGCCCCCTTCCAGCACTGTTCGAGCTCCAGCTTCCCGATGTCACTATGGGCAATGACCCACCGCCAAAACATCGCATGCTACTTGCTTATTCAAAGGCCTGCAACACGTGTACAATTTTCGGCCAGGCGAGCTCACCATCAAGGACATTGTGCTTATGATCAAGGACTTCACATCGATACCGAGGCACAAGCGAACACGCGGCGTAAGAAAGCCAATACGATTGCAGAGCAGCCCTCCTCTATTAAGATGCACGATGAAGAGTGCTCCGAGTTGCTACCACTGCCCTTGCAGCACTTGCTTATCGCAGCTTGACTTTTCGGTATCACTGCAGTGCTGCATTGCTTCCTCGCTTCTCTAGTACATACCCAGCGTGCCGGTCCTGCTCCTCAGCCCTATGCAGTCAGCATCGAACAAACGACACTTCTTGATGCAGTGCTAGCGCCAACGAACGAGCCATCTCTGTGTAGAGCACTTCAAACGAACACGGCGTCACCGTCAAGCTGCCGAGTACTGACAGTGGGCCAATCTAGACGACTGCTTGCCGACGATGGCTGCGGCTCCGACGCTCCGTCGAGCTTGCTTGCGTCGTAAGCGATAGCGAAGCGAGGTCATGCGATGCGATAGACACCCTCACCTCGACCGGCCAGCGTCCGCCGGCTCCACTCTCATTGCCGATCCATGCTGAGATCCATAGGGCATGTCGAAGGGTTACTTCCCCGCCATTTGACTGCTGCCCTGTGGCCCTGGCAGCCTGGCTCAGATTCATTTATGAGATCAGCAAGGCAGATTGATGTACGATGCATGGAGAAGAAGCGGTTGCGGAATGCCTCCACTTAAGGAAGCTCCTACTCAGCTCCCCCACAAAAGTATGAAACAAGCGCCACTATTACTGCTACCCGCTGCTGGTGCAAACACAAAGACACACAGAGCATGCAGTTCCAACTGTACCTCGGCCTGTATCTCATTAGCCACATCACCGTAAGCGCGTTCCTGGGCGAGCTCATCGGCCAACCACCCGCTCAGCCACAGGTCCTCGGACCGTTGGCGCGCTTGCGGTGACTTTTGCGCACAAGCCCAGACTCAAAGCCACTTCCGCAGACTTCTGATGTCAGAACGGGCCGAATGGAAATTCCCCAGACAGGATCCGGCAATAGAGGGCTCGTATGCTGCAACTTCTCGGTGACGCGCTTCGGTAGTGCGCCATGGTCATCAGAGACAGAGCTAGAAGGGCGCGCTGTCAATGATGGTAGGACTGAGTATGCCTCGCGAACTAAGGCAAGGCAGCGACAATTGTTGCATTCCGGATTGGAAGATATCATGCACTTAGCTTATGGGGCCGGCTGCTGTTGTGCGAACATGGTGCGCCGCGTGGGATTTGACCCTGCAGCAGCGCCCAATAACCCCAAATCAAGACGGCCGCCCTGTGCTTAGGATGCAAGGCATCTTAGACCTTCGATACGAAGATCCATTCAAGGATTCTTGCCAGCAGTGCAGGTTGCCCGGTCGGCGACAAAAATGTGACTTGTCTTGACCAACAGTCCGACCTAGTCACAATAATTTGTACGTTTAAACAGCGGTGCGGTCGAGTAGCTTCGATCTCTCGGCAGAACCTTAATAGCAGTCTCCCATCACACAAACATGCCATCGGAGCCGGCTCCTCGCCCCGAGTCGGGACCACACCGTCGAGTCTCTTGACTGATCGGCGCAGGGCGAAGCATGAAAGCAAGAGTTCCAAGACGGGGCCAGTATACCATCTGTGATATAGCGTCATCAGAACTTTAGGATCAATGTCACGCGGGACTGAGGAAATTCTCAATCCTTAATCGCGAAAATCACCCTGGGAACCCAATTGTCGTGGTCAGCCAGCGCTGAACACGATTTCTGTGATGCCCGAAAAACGTCATTGAGGGCGTGCAACAAAAGCGGGAACACAGAACAGGGCTGAACACGACATTCGGTGTCCTCCCCAAGATCCCACGCCTGAGATATTTTCCTTGTGAAGCCGTCATGAGCCATGACTACCCACTATGTTACCGTGTAACCAGGCAGACTTCCTCGTGTCTTTGGCTGATGGAAGAGTGCGGTGTGGGTACTGGCGCTTGCGCGCCTAATCCGACGTGGTGGATCCTCGAACAAGACCCTTGCTCCATGGACGTTCCCAGCCAGAAACGGTGCAGGGGAACGGCGGGTGTTGGTGACGCTGACAGAAATACTGCACAGCCAGAGCACGGATGTACTGCCTCTTTGGGTTAGTCTATCTGTCAGCTATCGTGCAGCTACGGAGTACATCTGCCTTCTTTCAGCAAGCCGGTGCCGCTCAGTTGCCGTGGCCTGGCTCACCATCTTACAGCACTCGCTCGGTCATCAGTGTGGTCTCAAGATTCTCCATTCTGCGCAGCGTCCCGCGTCCCCGCGACTTGCTCTGTGCAAAAAACCTCACCAAACGCAGCATGCAACCTTGGAAAGCCATTGTCAATTGGTACATCCCAAGGTGAATGTGCAGATCCAGTTAGTGACTGGTCAACCCCCAAGATGTTCGCAAATCCTCCAGTTCGACGACTGCGCCCGCGTAGCATCTTCCGAGGGGTTCTCGATACTGCCCAGGTGCCAGGCGTGGAGGATGCACAATTTTGGGGGTGTCTGTGCAATTCTCCTTGAAATATCCGACTCTTTGTCGAATCCGATGTAATCGAGGAGGATAGAGATGCCAAATTCGGAGTGATAGGCAACGTGCATGGCCACAATGTACTCTGATGCATCTGCGCTTGAAAATCGCGCCCGTCTCGAAGGTATATGGCAGGATAATACCGCACCGTTCCTGAGCATCTGACACGTCCAGGAACGGGCTTGCACTACATCGCATCGCATCGCGACATCGTACATCGAGTACAAACCCACAAATACCTCAGCACCGCAAACAATAGCAGCGACAGGATTTCACCTGCAGTCGGTAGTCACTACGGGATACTTCCACAGGCCAGGAACAGCTTAGGTTCGTATCTCATACCTCTACTTATCCCGACCTTCGCATCTTACCCATGTACCATGCTCGTCCATCTGCATCGTCCTCCTTCAGGGCCCATGTCACCCTTGCCTATCCTTCTTGGCTGAGTGACCTTAGTCCTGCGCCTCAGCTACATTAGCCATCACCCGCACCCACCGGCATCTCCTCGTACCCACATACACATACTCAGGCACAGAAATACAGTCACTTTTCCTCGGGCGCGGCAGTCCTTTGCTGCGCATGTTATTTTCAGGCGGATCAGTCATCCAAGTCAGATCGGTACTGCGTCACTCTCTTCTCTGCCAGACTCCATGCCCTGCAGTACTACTGCTCGCGGCTGCTGCCTTAACGTCTGTCAGGTTGTGAACCTCGACTGCGACAGTAGTTGGTGTCCTTTTCTCTTACTTTCCTCTCACACATCCCATCCGCCCCACCCTCCTTTCACGTCGTCCCTCCCCAGGTCACAAGGCCTCGAATCCATACTTAAGGGTACGATGCCTTCCCCCTTCACAGCTGCTTAGTCCTCCCTGTCCCTACTACCCATCACCTTCTCCTTCGTTCTCCTTCCAGGTCACATGAGCTGCCATCCACTCGCTGCCTTTCCTAGTCTGCCTTCCCTTCTCTGGCGCCTGGTTTTTTTTTTTTTTTTGACTCATCCTGTAATACCTCTATCGCACTGCCCGGCTTTCGATATACTTAAAAGTGTGGTTTCCTTTTTGATATTCGCCTCCTTGCCTGATCTTTCTCCATCACCAACCTGAGGCCACGCGACACTGTTCCTACGACACACACCACAGTTCGCCGGTTATCCACACGCTCGCTGCTTTCATACAATATCTACCTCGTCATATACAGACACATTCTCAGTCGCCACCACCATCATGTGTTATCAACTAGTTGAGGTCTACTCGGCCTGCCAATGTCTCTACTACAAGCATGCTATCGATCGGTGCTCGCTCTACCCAAACCACAGCATCACACAAAGAACGATACTCGTCGGCTACGCCTGCGCAAGCTGCATGCCATCCTACAGCCACGGACAAAGCCACCAGACCGCCTACGACGAGCAACAACAACAACAACAGTACTCAGACTCAGGCTATGGGAGCGGGAACGGGGGCCGGTCATCACACAAGAGAAGCCACCGGCACCGGTGAAATGTGCTGTCTTCGACAATGGGCTGCTGCACGGCATGGCACGCACCAGCTCTGACCAGGTTCGATATAGACAATTGGGTGGACTACCTCTACTCGTTTCGCTAGAGGTCCTCGACAAGCACCCAGACACCCTCCCAGCTGTCATACCTGCTCGTCGGCCACGATCGTCTGATGTCGTCTTCTGCGCCGCCGGAACTGCGGTGACACCCATACCCGCCCTCTCGGGTGGCCCATTATCAGACCGTTGTCCACGCTGCCCCGACAGCCAAGCTACTGCCCGCCACTCATCCGCAGCGAGTCTTTTTTTGCCGAGGACACACAAAGGCACCAAGAAATCCTTATCGTCAACACTTGTGATCGGTCACACTTGTCCATAGAATCAACAACAATCGAAACGACATTCGCCGACCTCAACCTCTTCCGATCACCGATCCTCGGCCAACGCAGCCACTCGACTCGAGACTTTGGCTTTCCATTTTCTGCTTTCTTGCTTTTGTCTGAAAGTTTGTTCTTGCATTGAAATTCAAGCGAGCGGGCATAGCGATTTGTGGGCATCTGTATTTGGTAGACTGGTTTGGGCTTGTTGTATTATTGGGCTACAGTGTTCTATCTGCCTCACGGCGGTCTTCTGGTTTTTTGGGGTTTCCTACTGTCTTTCTTCTCAGTTTTGTGGGCAGCTCACCTGTAGCTGTCCGCGTGTAACCTTATCTTCTTTCCTTCTCTCGGGCGACAATTTATACTGGCAGGAGGCTTGGGGTGTATTATTTGGCTCGATATCGCATCAGGTATGGGAGGGCGGACAATACCAGGAGTCTTGGGAATCTTTGGGGGAAAGGCCTGGAAATGGGAAACAGGGTGGCAACGCATTGGCTGCCAGGTGCAACAACTTTGGGCAAATGGCTTTTTTTGGTGGGGGGGGGGGGGGGAGGCTTTCCCTTTTTCTTTTATCTTTTCCACGGTTTTTGGGGGGGGGTGTTGTTTGTTTTCGTTATTTTTTTTTCCTTCCCTCACCCTTCGCGTTTGTCACCC
>PYFS01002060.1:0-17551 GCA_003671545.1 Ophiognomonia clavigignenti-juglandacearum | reverse complement strand
AATTTCACGAATTTCACGAATTTCACGAATTTCACGAATTTCACGAATTTCACGAATTTCACGAATTTCACGAATTTCACGTAGAGAGCGAATTTCACGTAGAGGGCGATTTTTCGTATGGAGGGCTGATTTTCATATGAAGCGCGATTTTTCGTAGAGAGGCCTAATTTTTATGTAGAGAGTTAATTTCATATAGAGGGCAATTTTTCGTAAGGAGGGCTAATTTTTACATAGAAGGCCTTTTTTTTCGTGAAATTATGAAATCTAGTTCTAGTGACAGCCCTAATTTGGTAACATCTTTAATTTAGTGACATCACTAATTTGGTTACATCCCTAATTTGGTGATATCCCTAATTTGGTGATATCCCAAAAAGTGGATCCATAGTGCGGGAAACCAAGAGTGTGCCTTGTTAGCAATTTAGGTGTGCCTTAATAAATAATCTCTATAATAAATCCCAGACTCAACAGCTATAGCTTAAATCTATAATATTAAATCTAACAAAAAGTTAATATATATATATATTAAATTCAATTGTATATATAGCGCCCGTTTAGATTGAAAGAAAGAATAGTTAATATAGAAATTATAATATAACTTTAGCTGGATCTATAAAAAATTATATTTTCTTAATTAGCTTTACTTAATCGGGTAAATCTAGGTAGTAGTAGGTTTAGCGAATGCGTTGGCTCTATAATTAGCTGTAATGCCGTTGCTAGTCCCAATCGGGACTAGCGCCCTTCGGGGCTGCATTTAGATTTAACTAATAATAGTTTTTTATAGCTACCATTTACTCTCTTTACAGCTATTATAGTAATAGAATCAATTTAAAACTAATATATATATATTATTTATATTATTTATATTATTTATATAATATAACCTACCGATAATTATAAAAATATAAATATATAATAAACGGATAAATAAATAAATTAAATTCCGATAAATATAGATATTATCGATATTAAATACATAGAAAAAAATCAATTGCTAATAATTAAATAAAGAAAGTTATAATTCGAGTTCCAAATATAATAAAAACGTCGCTATTGGTATTCGATAAAAGGCAAATTATCAAGAACCACCCGATATATTAATCAGGTGCACCCGATATATCAAAATCAGGTACCCTATATACCCAATTTAGTTAATACCGGTTTATTTACCGGTTTAGCGAGGAACAACAAGAAGCAGATATATTGCACTAACCAGAGGCCTATACCTCAACAGCTCTGGACATGGGATAGCGACTAGTGAACTTGATGTTTAGAGCGAAAATGTTCAGCCGCTTGGGGTCTGATGAAACGGGCGGCGTGAGCAGCCGGCGGAAGACTCCATTTTCCGAAATTAGCGCCAGTCGTCGATGGTCTTGCGGAAACATGATGTCTTGAGCAGCTGTAGGGCAAAGGAGCAGCTTGATTTGACGGGTTCGGCCCGTCACTTGGTGAGGCTTGGTGGGGCTTGATTGAATTTGGCGGGAGGTTGCAGTCAGCCAGCCTGTCAGCCAGCCAAGCATCATCTATTATTTTGCTTCTTCGCAGCTGTGTTCCTGCCAAGCTGTCGTCCATTCTCGAGAGTCCGTACAGAAGAAATCAGATGGCCCGAATTTCCGACGCGTGCTTGTCACGCAGCAGCAGTCTATTTCCGGGCACATCGACGTCGATAGTCGCACCAATACCCCATAACTCGGACGTGATTCAGTGCCTTGAGAATGACTATTGACAGGAGCGTCCGTTTTGGGATCCTGCGATGTCGGCCATGGCCGAAGGCTGAGCTCTAAACGAGGCCTATGTTGCGAGAATGTAGTCTAGCACGAAAGAAAGGCTGAGTGCCGCAGCGCTGAAGAATAGAATGCCGCAGATGGAGGAGTGCTGGTAAGTTTGTTTCTGTAAACATGTTTATTTAGTCTGACGACGGAACCGTCTGTGCTTTCTCTATAGCTGCTTTTCTCGCGAACTAGCGTGGCTGGCCGAGAGAAGCGTTCTGTCTAGCATTAGCTCGTCGTCCCGGCAGACGGGTTCAGTGAATCTAATCAGCCGTGAAACAACTCGAGCAAGCAGCTACTGTGGGAGCTGATCACAAGTAAAGTTGGAGCTGCGAAGGGCCGTCGAACCCATTCTGGTCGCCACCGTGCGAACGCCTTCTGAAAGATACTCTCCCACTGTCTTTGCGCAAGCCCACAGCACTAGCATACCCGAGTTGGGAGGTGGCAACACGGCAAACGTAAAATGATGTGTCAGAACCCATACGCAAAGGCATTCGCCTTTGCAGTGAACATTCGATACAGATGGCAGCACTCAGTGAGCAGAAAGAGGCGGATAATGAGAATGGTTGGTATTTCGAGGGGCAAAAGGACTTGAACGCCATCCTCCTTTACCTGGGGTATTCATATTCATCTTGTACATCAGCCGGGCGACATCCTCGGCGCCCCCTCGGTGGACACGTCGTGGTGCGGGCGCAGGTTGCCCTGCCCATCAAGACTGTTCGGATCGGGGGAAGGGTGCTCGGTGGGCGCTTGCCATGATGATGGGCTTCATTCGAGCGTTTGCGTAGGCTTGTTGCATGATAGGAGAGGCGTCGGATCGAATGACACTGCCGACGGACATGAAGAATCTGTTTGGAAGACCAGTGCATCAGCCTGTGGTCTCGTTCAACCATCGTGCAAGGTTTATCGTACCCGAATGTTGCTCCAGACGCGCCCATGAACTGGCCCAATGTCCTCATTATACCATTTGGTCCTGCGCCGTATCTGAAGATGCTAACGGTGCCTGTCCAGACGTCAGATGGTTCCAGATCATTGTTGCGCATAGACCGAGGCCGTACCGTAGATGAAGCCAATGATGACACCGACAGCTGTGCAACACTGTTAGATCCTCTCTCGTAATGGACACAAAAAATATCCGGGGCTTGGAAACATACTGCCGCCCATCATGGCACCCATCTTCGCTACTCCATATTAGCAACTCTGCTCATCTTCGAGCTCGTCTCTAAAGCCGGTCGGGGAACTGTACCCTTGTCGAAGTTGGAGGGGCCAACCTGCTGGCTACGGTTGATCGGGACCGGCATGTTGTCTGGTAATCTGTCACCGAATAAAGAGAATGTCTTGTCCTGACGCGAAATTCAAAGAAGTCTGGGCGTCTTTTGCAACAGGTTGGGGGAGGTGTGGTGATGGCGGCGTCTCCACCTTGAACTTTCTTGCCTGCCGGCGGTGATTGAATGTGTCAAGCCACACTTGTTGCTGGGACAAGGCCATCCCTGCTCACCCCCCTCATGAACTGTGGCTGCACAGGGTGAGCTCCTGCTGTCTCGTCGCAAGTCTTTGTGTCAAGAAAGTGAAAATAGACAGCTCTGAAAGACCGATATTCACTCATCTTTCTACCCTTTCTAGATTTTTTTCTAGAATTCGCAACCCTATCTAGGTAGTCACTTGAAATAGTCCATCCCGAGGTCTACCTGCTTGCCATCTTTGTCTCCTCGATCTGTGGCGCGTGCCTTCCTAGGTTGTCTCTCAGTGTGATTGTGATCCCATGCCAAAAACAGCGCTAAATACCCAAGCGCCAAATCAGAACTGCAGTACCCAGATCGACCCCCTGCCCCCTGGGCCCCCGCGAACGTTGAGCGCACGCATCGCAGCCGCAGGGAACACCACACTGGACTGGACGAGCCTCACTGTGAGCCAGTGCTCATGCTGACTTCGACTTTGCAACTCATCAACAGCGCAATCCAAACACAACTTCCTCTCCCCTATCCACCAAGTCAGCACCTTGCAACTGCTTGCTCAATCTTTTTCAGTGAGTCTAACTAGTGTCTTCCCATCCCAGGGAAACATCTTGGCCCTTTCCGGCCAGGTCCAGTCTGCCCAGGCTTCTTGCCCCGTGCCATTGTTACGCGGCTACGGGCTACACCTGGGCACTGGGCTAGCCGATGACCTCAGTTGAATTTGCACATCTTGTTCCCTTCACCTTCCGCTTCCACCCAAAAGACAGGGCTAACACATCAATCTCCACCCCCAGCGCCTCGGTCTCGAATATTAGCAGACCCGCTGCCATCTCATTCTGCCCGAAATAGAAGTATTTGTCGACCCTTCTTGTCCTTTCACGATTACAACTCCACTGCCCGCATCGCCTCATTTGCTGCAACACATCACATTGCTCGACTCTTCTCTCCGTCTGTGACTGTCTTTGCCAACATCATCCGCCAAAACTTGTCCACACCCATTGCGACAGCGACCCGAACCGAACCGTGTACATGGTGTCAGAGTTCTTGAGCTGAGACCACTCCTGTGACGCCCCTCTCGTCACTTGCGACGCCCCAACAACATCACACGCCACCGACATCCACCCAATACTCCCATCAATCCTTCCTGATGACTGCCGTCGCCAGTCCACCCAGTTTCGCCAACATCAACCGACCGGGATGGGGGCTTAATGGTGGCCAGTCCCTCAACTCCATGAACTCCGACGACGTAAGAGGCGTCCTCATGCCTCGCAAGGCCATTCCTCGCAACAACTCGTCCTCCTCCATATCATCCACATCCTCCGTCTCGTCTACTTCCACCGCCGTCAGCAGCAGCAACGGGCAGACCAACGTCGCCGTGCCACAACCATCGGCGGGTGATATAGGTGGATGGCCAAATGCTGCCCCGAGGAAGAGGCCCCAGGCAAAGGGGCAGTGGAATGGCGCAAGGCTGGAAGGCACAGATCTCGGAAGGATGTCAGCTGGTCGGGCCCAGATTCCCAACGGCATAAATGGAGCCGCGCCGATGTCCCCAGCTCCTTTGCTGCAGTCGCCTGGTCCCATGTCAGGGCAGAGGCCGTTGGCTGAACCCCTGACCCCGGGACAGCCTGTGCTCTACCTGCTCTCTCTTAATGGCACATTTGAGCGAAAGACGATACAGGTACCCTTCTACCCCGAAACGCTTCGTGTCGGTCGCCAGACAAACAACAAAACCATTCCCACCCCTCTCAACGGTTTCTTCGACAGTAAAGTGCTGTCTCGGCAACACGCTGAGATCTGGGCGGATCGGCAAGGCAAGATTTGGATTCGCGACGTCAAATCCTCCAACGGCACCTTTGTCAACGGAACGCGACTCTCCCCCGAAAATCGCGAGTCGGAACCCCACGAATTGCAGTCTTCAGATCACCTCGAGCTTGGTATAGACATCGTGAGCGAGGACCAAAAGTCGGTTGTGCATCACAAAGTCGCGGCCAAGGTCGAGCACGCGGGGTTCCCAAATCCTTCTAATAACCTCCTGGACATGAACTTCGGCGACCTGGATCCGGCAAATGGTGGCATGATGATGCAGCAGAACGGAAGCATGCCATTCAGAGGCAGGAATGGCAGTGGTAGTCAGGGCCAGGCTTCGGCTGGGAACAACAGGCAATCCTTAGCTGGGGCTGCTGCACAGATGATGAACGTCCAACCTAGCGGCATGGCGTTCAACAACCGCACTTTCATGAACACTCACCCATCAGCTGAGTTGATTGTGAAAAAGCTACGAGTAAGTTCTTCCTCGATCAACCCTCCGCTGAGCGGCAGCTGATGAACCCCAAGATGGAGATGCGGAATGCTCGCCAGCAAGCGCAAGACTTGTCCCGGACTAGCAAGTTCTTGGACGCGTTCTTGTCCAACGACGACGTCAAGAACCAGGAGAAAATCGAAGCCCCAGAACCCCCAAAACCAGCAATCAATGGCAACTCGTCGTCATTCCGCTCCGATACCAAGGCGCGATTTTCTGATCCGCCGGCACCGCCACCACAGCAGCCCCTCCCAGAGAAACCTGATGCCGCCAGGTCACAAAGCGAGGTCACATCCTTGAAGCGCGCGACGACCGAGAAGCCGAAGATTGGCCCCTCGGGCACCTCTCCGGTGCGACAAGACAACCTGAGCCAGATCATACAACTCACCGAAGCGCTCAACAATGCAAAACGCGAGATCGATAACCAGACGATCAAGATGCGAGACCTGGAAGAAATGCTGCAGAGGGAGAGGGAAGCACGCGAGGCCGCCGAAGCGATCGCCAAGCGTCTGGAAGGGGATACACACGCGAGGACTAATGGGACCGCCAAGCCGAACAGTGAAAGCACCACCTTGCGAGATGCTTTCGAACCCACATCAGAGCATGTGAATGGAAGAGTCCTAGCGCTTACGGCGGAGAAGACACTCGTGGCGACCGATGCCGATGGGTCATCGCCACAAGCGGAGGAAGACACCCGACAAACACTACTACAAACCAAGATGGACCGCATGCTGTCGGAGATGGCCCAGCTAAGGGACCAAGTCAACATGTACAAGAAGCAGGCCGAGCAAGCGACATCAGAGAGGGACGCCGACCGTAAGACGCTTGCTGAAATGGTGCGACAAATCCGCCAGAGGGACGAGGAAGCGGCAGCGCTGAAAGCTGCGGCTGCGGCCGCTGCCACCGCCGCTCGGACGCGATCCAAGTCCAACGGACGGGAGCGCAGCTCAACCATCACCGCGCGGGATCACAGCCGAGGCCGATCGGTCGCCCACCACAGCGCCGACTCGACAGTCGGCCTCGACATGATCTCGGAAGACTTCCTCGACGATAAGCCAACACTGTCCCGCGCCAACACCATCACGCCCACGCCGCGGTCACCCTCAAGTCGCATTGCGACGGACCAGGCCATCAGGAAGTCGCTTCCGTATGCATCGATGATCAGTGTGGTGTTGCTAGGGATGGGACTCATGGCGTATATCAATGGTTGGCAACCGCAACCATCACGCTTGGATCAATGAAGCCTTTGCTAGGCTAGGCTAGATTGGACTGGCTTGGACTGGCTTAGCTTGTCGGTTTGCTGGGACACACACTGGCTGGCTGGAGTACATATGCACTGGCTCATGGGAATATCAAAAAAGCCCTTTGTACATTCTACTTCTTTTGGGCCTACAGCTGGCGTCAAGCATGGAAGCAAACAGCTACATACATTAATGAATTCCTGCATTTGTCATTTGTATCATATGCACTATATCCACATCACGCCTCAACCATTCAACTGGTCTTGCGCTCCAAGAAAAAGCTGGGTAGTCTTCTACTACATTCTCAAGCAAGCATGCAGGAGGTGTCAGCAACGAGAACACCACATCACATAACATTCGTCACCTTTGACAAGTTTGAGGACTCAATTCCTCGCCATTCCTGTGATTTGGCGCATGGCATAGCATTTTGACAGGCTGGAGAAGGCTTTTGTATTTACTGCCTCTCTCGAATCGAACTTGTCCTGTGAACAGGGACAACGAGGGCCAGATGCAGAGGGGCCAACATGCATAGCATTTGGGCGACAAGGAAATGCACATGGAGAGAGGGAGCCTTCCACTGCTCAGGGGAGATGCTTTGCAAGAACGAGCATTCTAGCAGAAGCGGTGTCTACAATTTATATATGTATTTTGCATGATTTTCGGGAATTGAACATGCGACTGTGATCTGGCGGCTTCAGGCTAATTTATCTTGATCTGACTTGTGCTCCTAGTATTTGAGCCAAGTATATATGTCTTGGGACTCTGCCTTGGATCTTGAGTCTTGCTTTCTGATGACCAGCTCTATAGCTCTGAAGATGGCTTGCTCTTCGTGGGAGAGACCATGCAGGTTGCGACTGGATGTCGTGGCCCCTTTGCCATTCTGAACAAAAGTCCTAGTAGGGACAATGAACTCATCAAGCCATGTACATCGTCCGAAGGAGCCTTGTTTTGTAGGATGTGTACACCTATCAGGCTGCTGAAAACTGCACAATCCACCTGGTCCGTAAAACGACGGTGGAAGAGATCTCATTTCCAAGACCCTCCTGTCCTGACCCTTTGCAATACCACAACACACCAGTCCATCATCCGCTCCCTCAGCTCTCATCCCACAAGCCCCTAAGACTCGTCAACGCAATAAACACCGCCTCGTCCGTGCGAATCGTCCGACTCCCCTGATTCGGCAAGACATTCACCCAGTGATCAAACAACTCCCGCGTCCGCCCGCCACTGATTCCCATCCCGCCGAGCTCCGGGTCGTTCATCGCCGCATACTCGAGCCCGCGCGGCCCGCCAAACACGATCAGCAGGTGCTCGAACTTGGCCGGCTGCTGCTTGCTGGGCGGGAACGCCTTGCGCGCGGGGGTGCCGCGCTCCGACGTGCCGACGCTTAGGTCGTAGCCGCCGTCGAAGGCGCTCTCGGTGAAAACGGCGGACAGCGACGACGCGTTGCGCACGCTGTAGCCCCAGTAGTAGCCGGCGTCGGTGCGGGGCGCGGTGGGGTGGACGGGTGTCGGGTCGGCGAGGGACTGCGAGGGGAAGTGCAGGGTGACGCGGGTGTTGGGGGGGATTTCGTCGGTGATGGTTACGGGGTTGCGCATGCCCACTTCGACCATTGTGCTATGAGGTTGGGGGGTCAGTTGAGTCTCGCTGGGGAGGGGGGAAAAGAGACACAAGAAAAAAAAAGGGGGGGGGAATGAGTAACGCACCCCTTCCCGCTCGAAGGCCGACCCTTGACCGTGAAGCCCTCGCGATACGGCAGCCACTCATCCTTGTGCGGGTGATGCGGCATATCCAGACTGGGCAGCAGCCCGGCCTTTGCGAGGTTGTCGTGGAGGGGAAACAGCGCCTTGCGCATAAAGGGCGGCGTCTCGAGGTACGACAGCACGTGGCCGATGAAGTGGCAGGGGTCCGTGTCGCCGGTGTAGCGGTCGTGGTCGACGGCGCGGGGGCGCGAGTCCAGCGGGCTGTCGTCGTAGATGACGATCTCGTCGATGCAGAAGACGCCGAGGGCGCGCGCTATCCGGCCGGGACTTGTTATGCGCTGGTCTGCAGTTTTGAAGCTTGGGAGAGAGGAGGATGTCAGTTAGGGTTGGTGGTAGATTTTCATGGGATGGGGTGAGCAGCTCACTCCGTGATGATGCTGCCGGGCACGGCGATGGAGACTGTGTAATTGCGGCCTCCGGTAGCTGCGAACCTAGCGCAGGGCTTGAAAGTGTTGACGCCGATATCCTCATTTTCATCTTCGAGCTTGCGCTTCTGTGTGGTGTCAGTATGGTTCGATGAGATCTCAAGTGAGCGAGCCACAAGCATGAAGGGAAGGAAGTTGGTGGTTGACAATCTTATGAACATCATCCATATGTACTTTGTACTTGCAACCTGCCCGACAGACACAATACTTGGGACAAGTAACACATACCTTTGCTCTGTGATCATTTTGATAAGCCATTGTAAATATGACTTTTTTAGTAAGGAATTGTGAGTTGCTTTGAATTGTGTTGTAAATGAAGCCCAGCCCAAAGTCGAGACCCTGCTTTAGGAAAATTCAATGTGGAGTGAGCGTTGGGGTGTCGGTCCCGTTGTCGGCAAGGACCCCTGTCGCCGCCTGCCTAATTGGGATTTCCACCGGAAGCCAACTCCAGACCATGCCGCGGCTTGGTGCTTGCTGACACTGTGATCCAGACAGATTACCAATATCACCAAGTCGACTTTCTTACAGCATACCTGCTCTGCAACACCTACAATTCCTCGACTTACCTACTTATTCTCCAAACATTTCAATTTGGATTTACATCGTGATAATGGCAGTTCATGTTGGCTCCTCAGGCGAGTGGCGCACACTGCTCCAGTCCACCATTGTGGTCGCTGATTGTACGCCCCCCCCCCTCCTTCTGCATTCCCCTTCAAGCCTCGAGGACAATCGCTAACGATCCTATCCCACACAGTCTACGCCGACTGGTGCGGCCCCTGCAAGATGATCGCGCCGACCTTCGAAGCCCTCGCAACCAAGTACACCAAGCCCAAGCGCATCGCCTTCGCCAAGATCGACGTCGACAAGCTGCGCGACGTCGCCTCGCAGTACGGCGTGCGCGCCATGCCCACCTTCATGATCTTCAAGAACGGCGCGCCCATCGAGACCATCCAGGGCGCCAACCCGCCCAAGCTGACCCAGGCTGTCGAGAATGCCGTCAAGTTGGCTGGGCCCGTTGCCACGGCTGGATTCAGTGCTCCGGGCCGCACGCTGGGTGGGCCGGGTGCTGCCGGCGGCCAGAGGCAGAGCTTGAGGAGGCCGATTAAGTGGGATTTGAACAACTTCGTGAATGCGATTATCGGGTTCTTTGGGCTGTACTTTGTGTCGCTGTTCTCGGTAGGTCGCTGATATTGGACCTGATTATTGGTCGCACAAGATGATATTTGCTAACATATCTGTGTGCAGCTTGATCCGTACAAGGCTGCGGAAATGTCCAGATACAACGTCCACAACCCTCCAACTCCAACAGGTCCCACGGGCGGTGCCGGTGGGAATGTCAAGAAGCCAGCTCCAAAGCCGGCAGCATTCAAGACGTTGGCGGATCTGGGCGGTGACTGATTCGGTAGAGCGGACTTTGATGGCATGCTATGTGATTCTGGGTCCGGGCGAGGCGTTCTAGGAGCAAGGTAGAGCAGCGCATAAGCTGCGTTGGAATGGCCGGTTTCTTTCTCTCTTTCTTTTCTCAACATTGATATTATTTCAACATTTTCGAAAGCAACGTTTTGTAGTTCGAGCTAAGGAGCAAAAGCTCCAGGCAGTATTTATCGCCACCGTGGTGGGTCGGACAAGCAAGTAGTGCATGCGTCCTTGACCCGCGTTCGTGTTTCTGCCGGCTTAAAAAGTTGTCGGTCAATTTCAAATCCTAAGCTTCCCGTTGGACAACCTCCAAAAGTCAAAACATCATCAACCTCCCCAAACATCGCAAATATCGCCATGCTCGCCGCCAGGAGACTGCAGGGTAGCTGCCCGTCATGTACGGCCCAGATCTCGAGGCTATTTGTCACCTCAATTGCAGACATCGCCCCGGCGGCAGCGGCGCACCACACCTCTCGACGCTGTAGCTCCAAGCCTCGGCTCCCAAGCCGGCGCAACGTACCACGATTCTTTTCCACAAGCTCAAGGAAGCTTCAGGACGATAGCACCGACAGCAAGCACACTCGAGAACAATCAAATCAAAGCACAGACGAGCTTGCGCAGACTCGGGAAGCTCAAACATCACCGAACCAGGAGCTTCCCGGCGAAGAGGCAGAGGCCGAGGAGGATCAGCTTGAGGAATCTGAGGAGGATGAGGGACCCTTTCCTTTTCCTGCGACCCAAGACGCCGAATCGATAGTGCGGCAAGCAAAGCACCTGTTCGGCGACTCCTTACCGCCCAACTACCTCAATGAAGAAGAATACAAACTCTACCAGCGACTCTACGGCGCACCCTTACGGCCAACAGCCCCCGAGGATGTTGGATTCGGCTCTTTTGGCGAGGCTGAGGACGACACGGGGAGAAAGCAAGTGCAGAACGCGCTCCTTCGAGAAGATGCAGACGGCTTGTTGCAGGAGGTGGTATATGTCGCAGAACAAACCGCAGAGCTGGGAGAGGATGGAGAGGAGCTCTTTGTGGACAACGAGGGGAATATCATAACAGAGAGGCCGCCAAATGAGACACAGATCGAGTACATCGAGGCGAATGCAAAGAATCAGCGCGAGTATGATGCGTTGATGCGGCTACAAAAAGACTTTGAGGCTGCGAGGCTAAGAGCCGCACGACAAGAGAAAGAGATGGAGCAGGCGGCACAAGAGGAGGAAGCAGAGGAGGCCAAGGAGGCCACAGAGTTCGTAGAAGACGAGGTGGACGAAAAAGAAGAGGAAGCAGACCGCATACTCGACATGGAGTTGACCACAAAGCGCTCCCGATTACACGAATACACCATGGAGGGCATCTTCAGAACCACGCCTAGAACACTTCCGTTGCCCAGGGACAGATTCGTCGAGCCCATCACCGACCTCCTGCGGAGGACAGACACCAAGCACATCCGCGCCGCCGCCGAGAAGGTCTTTGGCGGCCCTGGGTTTCCGCACGGTCCAGCCACGCCCCATTTCGCCAGAAGCTTCCCGCAACGCGGCCTCGGCCTAGAAGCCGGCCATCACCGGATGTCGGAGATCAACGCGGATGTATATCTCAGCACCGCCATGCCGGGCATCTACGCGTCGGTCATGGGCACCCTCGTCGAGGTGCGCAAGCGCTTGGGCCCCGAATGGATACGCGGGCTGCTTACCCGGAAGGAGGGCGAGGATGTAGGCCCTCGAGTGCTTGATTCTGGTGCTGGCGGTGCGGGTCTGGCGGCGTGGAACGAGGTTGTCCAGGCGGAGTGGGATTTGATGCGCGAGAAGGACGGAGACCTGGCTGCTACACCACCTGGCAGGAAGTCGGTCGTCGTCGGGTCGAATGCTCTTCGCCACAGGATATCACGCTTCTTGGACAACACGCAATTCCTGCCGCGAATCCCACAGTACTCGTTCGTCGAGAACTCTCACAAGCAGCTTGACGCCCCCGAAGTGCAGCAAAAGCGCAAAGTCTACGACGTGATCATCGCCGCACACACCCTTATGCCCCTCGACAGAGAGTACAAGCGCCAGGACATGCTCGAGAACCTCTGGTCCCTGCTCTCGCCCAACGGCGGCGTGCTCATCGTCCTGGAGAAGGGCCACCCGCGCGGATTTGAGGCTGTCGCCGAGGTGCGCCAGAAGCTGCTCGACGAGTTCATGCTTGCGCCCACAACGGTGCCGCGCACAGAACCTACAGAGCCGGAGAACCTGCCGCGGATCAAGGAGCCTGGTATGATTATTGCCCCATGTACGAACCATGTCAAGTGCCCGATGTACCATACGTCGGGCGTGAGTCCGGGTCGGAAGGACTTCTGTCACTTTAGCCAGCGGTATGTGCGCCCGCAATTTCTGCAGCGCATTCTCGGCGAGGCCAGCAGAAACTACGAGGACATCAACTTCAGCTTCCTCGCCATTCGCCGCGGCATGCCCGCTCCACTTTCCACGGAAGACCCTTCCACTGAACCTTCCACCAACGCCTCCGCCGACGCCTCCTCCTTCCAACCCACCATACCCGAGCCCACCCCCATCCTCCAAGGCGAACGCGCCACCCTCGCCGCCCTTGCCGGCTACGAGTCGACGCCCTCGACCTCCGCCTCGCGCCCGCACGCGCTCTCCCTCCCGCGCAACATCCTCCCGCCGCTCAAGGGCAAGGGCCACATCACGCTGGACCTGTGCACGCCCTCGGGCACCATCGAGCGCTGGACCGTGCCCAAGTCCTTCTCCAAGCAGGCGCACCACGACGCGCGCAAGGCGCGCTGGGGCGACCTGTGGGCGCTCGGCGCCAAGACGCGCGTGCGGCGCAACGTGCGGCTCGGCCGCGGGTACAAGGAGGGCGAGCGCGTGCCGATGGACGGCGGGATCCGGGCGGCGCGGGTGGCGGCC
Source organism: Ophiognomonia clavigignenti-juglandacearum (assembly GCA_003671545.1). Classification (NCBI taxonomy): domain Eukaryota; kingdom Fungi; phylum Ascomycota; class Sordariomycetes; order Diaporthales; family Gnomoniaceae; genus Ophiognomonia; species Ophiognomonia clavigignenti-juglandacearum. The sequence goes on along the minus strand of PYFS01002060.1, from coordinate 4,283 downwards.
GCGAACGGGATGCAGCCGGTCAAGAAGGGGAAGAACGGGCTGCTGGTGGGCGGCAAGAGCGGGAAGAAGCCGAAGCTGAGGGTCGTGGAGCTTGGGATTAATGACAAGGGGGCGTTTGTGGAGCGCGTGAAGGGGGTGCAGGGGAGGAGGCCCGAGAGGAGGACGAAGGGGGGCCGGAAGCCGCCGAGGGAGCAGAACTTGTTGAGGATGGAGGAGGAGGACTAAATTGAGCTCCGAACAGCGGTGTTGATGGGGATACAGCTAGAGTCTATCGTTGCTCGGTGCTGGGTACTTACTCAGCGTCGTGAGAAATACCAGGTCCACTCCAGCACAGGCCCCTCGCGCAGCGTTATACTCAAAGTCACCTGGCGGACTATCTCCTACGCACACTGACACTGGTCGAAACCCGCAATCGCCGCACTCGGACACGCAGTCTCCGCAAAATCCACAATCACGTTATCCCCCAACACCTGGTTCTGCGCCATGATATCAAAATGGTACTGGAATCCGTACGAGTTGCTGCCACTACACTCCCGCCCGCAACAATGCATCAGCAGACATCCACCAACCGTAGTATTACTCTGTACCGCCTTCAGGTTCGGTGGGGGGGTGGGCGGGGGCACAGGGGGGACGGGAGGGACGGGGTAGGGGGATGGGGGGCAAAGGGACATCGCTCTCGACACACAGTGGAGAGGTAGGGGTCAGGCTCTGGCAGCAGAGGAACTCACCTCGCAGGACACCACCGCTCGTTCCCGGAAGATGGACACAGATTTGTCACCATCACCACCACGCTCTGCCCCGCGGCGCCGCCCGCGCCCTGTCCGCTCGGCGACGCCCCCGTCGACGTGAGCGTGTAGCACTTGCCGCAGCCGGAGCCGCACCATGTGCCGGCACCGAAGAGCGCTGTGTTGGCTGCTGCGGTGTAGAAGCCTGCTGATCCTCCGCCGGCCTTTGGTTTTGGGGGAGAAGAGGGTTTCTAAGTTAGGGCGGGATTGTGTTGATAGAAGGGGGTTGTCTACGTACCTGCCATGAGAACATTCCGCTGCTGGTGCCGCAGCCGCAGGCGCCTTCTTGGCCGTCGTAGTATCGCTGAGGTGGGTGTCACTATGGGCCCCGAGGAACTGGCATATCGAGGGGACTGATATTTCCCGAGTGGCGGAGGGGGTGGAGGGAGTGTTGGGAAGAGAGCTTACAGTAGTGGTTGCTTGGCCGCTGAGGGCCATAACATGGCCTGCGGAGAGAAGAATGACGTTCAGGAATTTCATGCTGGATTGTATGGCACGGGTCCTGTTCGGTTGCTGCCTATCTTAGCACCTAGCGAGCCAGCTCTCGCCAGGTGGTCTGTCTGGACGTCTCCGCTCGATATATAGGCACATCTCCCATCTCAACCACCCTATTTCATACCCCCCTTTCGAGTCAATCACGCACGCAAAGCGCCACTCTGTGCATTCATGGTACAGTGCGGCATCTGACGACATGTCAATTCTCTCTGTGCGCCAGTAGTTGTTGATATTGCAAGCTGAGTGGGACGGTTCTGGATAAATTGGGAGAACGTTGCTGGGTCAAGGAACCTCATCGTCCGAGAAACCCGGTCAGTTGACCGAACCCCCGGCGGTGGGTGCTTCCACTTTGGTTCCGGGACGCACGCTTTACTGATGACGGATTGGACCCTCCGTTGGATGACTTGGACTTGGACTTGACCTAAGACTTGTGCAAACTTGTTTCAAGGCAGGTGGTTTTATGACTTCATGTCATAAGCTACTCGAACCAGGTCGCAACATGTGTGCGGTGGTCAAATTTGGAGAATTTACGTCAGATGCAATAATTGTTTTTGGTCAGATTAGAATGGATGCTTGCTCTGAAAGTTAAAGGGCTAGCAATTTGGTCTTCTGTCGGGATGTATTCCATTCAGCAACCATAGTGCACCTGAGCAGCTGCCGGTGACTCTCATATACGACATGGTCCCAAATCCTGAAGTCACGCTTTAGAAGCTTCCCGGGTCGATTCGCCATAAATATTAAAAGGCCAACCCTTCCTCGCCTTGCAAATATCTGTGACACTCTCAGCTGAAGTCGCAACTTCGTTCTCATGCCTAGTATGCCCGCCTGTGGTCTACTCGTAGGCTCCAGAGTCTGTTCTCGACATTCAGGAACGGATTCACCAAAGGACGGGCGCGGTCTCGAGGACAGCGGTCTCGATGAACAACGCCTGACGGGCTTTGTGGACTTCAAGGCGATTCTCGCCCGCCTCCTTGGCCCCCAACAACCAAACATGGCCCTTGATGCAACAAACAGCTGAAGGTTTCCCTCGACGTTCATTCAACGCACGATTGTCCATGGTCCATGATTTCTCCTTCGGGCATACAGCACTTCCATATTCGCCCTAGGGTGACACAGAGTAATGTGATCTTGCGGGGTTTGTGCGATGTGGAAGATTCGAGTCAACATTGGAAACAGCCCCATATCAAGAGCGCAGCTGATACAGTAAAATCCCCAGCTCACTGTCTCAGTCTAAGGACGAGGCCCAAGGTACGGAATCGTGATTATGGCCATGCGGCGCCTGAAATCGAGAACGGGCGAACGCGTGGGTGCTCCTAACTCAGGGTCTTGACTTTTGACCTTGGGCCTCAACAGTCTGGCTTTCAAGACGGCCTGTCTGTCAAATAGCATGATCCTTGACTTCTGCCACTTGTAAGTATATTCAAAAGTGTATGTCCCAGGGGCGGTGGTGATGTAGGGCAGCTGCTTCATGGCCATTTCGAATGAGAGACCCGCCGCTGCGGCTGCTCTTGATGGCGGTAAGGGACAGTAGTCTACGTGCGTGGAGTAGCAGTCGTAGTATACGCGTTTGCACGTAATAATGTAAAGGTGGTCGCCCAGTCGGCCACATGTCGAGCAACGGCTGGTGGCGGTGAGCGTGTTGTAGACGGTGTTGCAGTTGAATGAGTCGGCACCAACGTCCATTATGGTCCTCAGGACATCGGGACAAAGTCGATGTATAATGGAAAACCTGGATAAGGAGCTGACGAATTCAGCAGCACTTTGATTGACTTGCTGGAACACTGCCAGGCTTGATATGTCGAGTTCAAGCAGCAAGATGTTAGAGAGCATTTCCTTTGAGAGAGGATTTTTTTTGGCAGCAAAGTAAGAGTGCCAACGTCGTGGAGGTCGCCAGTGGAGGGAAGTTCTCGCGCATCTGACCTATGGATTAGTCGAAGAGGGCGCTTTGAAAGGTTATCGTCCAGGAGGTAATCGGTTCTCATCCATGCCAACTGACCCTCGCGCGTTGTGGCCGAGCCGGCGAAGCGGGGGTTTCTGACCCCTGGCTCGTCCATGCCTTTGGTTCAGAACCAGGCTCTAGAAAGGCTCTTGGGGATAAGTTTGCACAGCAGGAGAAGCTTGAGAAGATGTAGTGAAATTGTTGATGTGCGAGATGGTATCAAATCAGCCCGCTCGAGCGGCTGACTTTTGCAGCTGATAGCACTGGAACCTTCCTTTCAAAAGAACGCCCAGATTGGTGATGATGATGATGGAAGAAGTTCTTGTCTGCAAACAAACAGTCGTTGGAGGTCTGTGTATACCCGTCCCGGGCCAATGGCTCCTTCCTGCCTACATCTTCCTGATATGTGCCCAGACGGTCATCGTCACCCACATTTGACATATAGAACACGTCTAGGTACCAAGCGCATCAGAATCTCTGTACCTAGGTAGCTAGCTATGTCAAGTATCCAAGTACTCTATAGACACTATAAGTAGGTATGGCTCTCACCAATAGAGCCTTAAAGGGTGTGTGGCGTTTTGTCCAACATCGGTGGAGCGAACATAGAGCTGGGAACGGGCGCAGCGAAAGGGTCGATTAGTGGGAAAGCTGAGCCAAAGACTCCTGACGGCGGGGACGAGTGGCATGAGGCGCTGTCGTCTTGCTTGAAGCGCCTGCTCAGTTGCAGCAGTTTCCGCTGCGGCTTGCACCAGGACATCGTCCTCAGACTCAGAGATGGCTCGGAAAATGGCCTGGTCATCAACCCGCTGCTCCATGATTCTGGTGAGACGCGCAGCGCGATTGGCCGAGAAGCAGGTTTGGGCACAAAATTCGAAAGATCGATCACGTCGTACATCGCGTAACTATGCAGTCCTGAGATCCCCTTTGACGTATTTTCGTGCTCCAGTCGGAGTCTCCTTGAAGGCCACGCGCGTTCGCCATCGCTTTGAGCTTGGGGGGGGGGGAGGGGCTGGGGAGTGGGAAGGTGAAGAAAGCATTGGCTAACCGATCGCTTGGTGGGGGAA
>PYFS01002059.1:0-17518 GCA_003671545.1 Ophiognomonia clavigignenti-juglandacearum | reverse complement strand
TATAGTATAGTGCTTGTAGGTTATAGATATATAGTCTAAACCTTATTTGGCTGGCTAATTATTGAATTTTAAATAATTATTTTATTATAATTATATTTTGTGCACTTTATTATATCTCAGCCAATTCTTTATATTTTATCGTTATTTTTGCACCATAGTATTTATTATAGTTTATATATATATGATTATGTAATCACGATGATTACGTAATCGTGCATTCTCATGATATGCACCTATAATAAATACCGGCTAATTATAGCGTTTATATTTATTACGGATAATTTTAGCATTTTGCTTATATCGGGTTATCTTAATTTGGGCCTAGGCTTAATCTACCGCGGTAAATTACGTTATTGGTTATGGCAAATCGGCGGGAGGCGGTTGGCTTGGCTGTATCTGCGGCTGCACCTATTATGCCGGCCGGCCCATTTAATTTACCTAATCCAGCGATCCGAGCTATTATATAAAAAATATAGCTATTTGGTGCACCGTTTCTTCTAATCGGCGGAAATCAGTTTAGGTAGGCGCCGGCCCCGGTTAAAGCTGAGATATCTCTGTAGGTATAAAGGATTAGGTATTCGCCGACGGTCCATCTTTTCGGGTAATAGCCGGATCTGCTATAATATCTATAGCGTTTTTTATCGGATCGTTTATATCGAAATAATTAATCCAAATAAATAGATATAGACCTTAATTAAATATTATAGTCCGACCTACGATAGGAAGCTAGGTAGATGTCAAATGGTGTTATTAATTGAGGTATTACGAGAATTAGAATGTGCGGAGCGGGCACGCTCTGTATATAAGACGTAGCCTAATGTCATATAACTAGAGGGCTCATTGTGCACCGTCACAATGAACCCTAGACTCAATGGCTATAGCCTGAGTCCATGACAAAGGCAATATAAAGAAAGAGTCTAGTAGAAGATAATGGTTAGACTTGATGGCACTGCTCAAGATTCGTCTCGGCGCACCAATATTCTCGGCTTAAATATTAACTACAAAAACTTACGGTATATATATATAAAGAAATCTTGATTAGTATTAATATTCTTTATAAAAACCCGTCTATACTCGGGTATTATATTCCGTTAATAGAGGCCTATCGCTCGCCTATATTCGGAGGTGAAACGGGCATTCGCTTGGGCTATATTGAATATCACGACGGCTAAAGTAAAGACGACCAGGCGAATTCGGCCTGTATATATCACCAGAGCGATCGATATTAGGTATAAAGCAATAAACAAATAAGCTAAACGAATCGAATAATAGGTCGAAACCGTACCTCGACTATAGCGTCGATTAAAAGACGTATAACTAGCTATGACGAGATAGATATAAAAAATAATTTTTATAAATAAAAATACTAATTGCATTTTTTAAAAACTTTGCGTATATATGTTTTCCTCTATTTACGATCAAATAGACCTGATTTCTATCCGACCCGATCTAATTTGAGCTTAGAGAACGATCGGTAAGATTATAGGGACGGAAAATATAGCAAAAAGTATTAGATGGGAGGGTCTAGCAGTTGTTTTGTTTTAAGCCCGACCATATTGGCTGGCTTTGTTAGTGGTCGTGTCCATGTCTGCGATATCAAATTGACACCATTTCGAGGTTGGCGCGATAGAAGGCTGATGATGTGGCTATCATTTTGGCCTCTGCACTCATAGAGTTACTGCAAAATTGATAAAGGGGGTGGTAAGGGCCTATTAGATTAAGATTCACCTAATCTATTTTACTATTTTATTCTATAATTATAAATAGTTTCTATTTATAATTAATACGTTTAAATACGTATAATTTCCTATATTTCAAAACTTCAAAAACGAAACAATTCTATTAGTATATTATTTACTAGTATTATTATTCCGTTTCTTTATTCGTCTGAACATCAAATCGTCGGATATTTGCATAACGCTTTAATAGCGTAAAACTTCAACCAAGTTTTACTCGTTTTAACTACTTTAGTAAAACGACGTCCGAATACTTTAAAACTAGCGAGGTTTTAATTCGGTTTTAAAGCGTTCCAAGCTAATTTAGTAAACCTAAGCACTAAATTAGCGTTATGCATTTAATACCGATATCGGCCAACTCTCCGATATCGGCCGAATCGATGTAGAACGAACGAATACATATAGGAAGGAATTTCCCTCTCTTTTAGAATTAGATTTCAACAATACAACACACACTCTTCTACTTCTACCACTACTTCTACTATTACTACCGCTTCCGGACTAGTTCCATATTACTCTTTACCTTTTTGTGACTAGTGCCTTTTCGCTTATTAAGCATATCGACCTTCTACAACCCCTCCGATCAAATCTAAGCCCTGTATAGCGGTTTAAAATGCTTTCCAAAATCTTTACTTTTTCCTTTTTCTCTCCAAAGGCAGAGTCTATTAAATCGGCCGTCCTTATTTCTTTATTATAGATTAATACCTTGAAGTGCTGTTGCCGGTAAATGATAAAAGCAATTTAACGAATGCTTAGATTATTATAAGCCATTTAGATCCGAGAATTCGATTTTTCCTTTTTATCCAAATCGAAAGGGCCTTGGTGTAATGCTAAGACCCCGTTTTCGAGCAAATCTATAAACTGCCAATTAACTAGATTAACCACGTCGAAATTAAATATGAACTCTCCTTTGCTAATCGCTATTTCAGCATCGTAAAGATTGCCTATATAAAAGGCAATAAATATTCCCAAGATGCAGCTCTTTCTCTAATTTTTACGGTAGAATTAAGCGATTATCGGGAAAAGGTGCAAAAGGAAAGAAATATATTTGCCCGTAATTATATCTTTAACGAAGATTAGGCGGATATCGATAAAGTACGGAGTATTAGAAAGAGCCTAAGCGATATCTGATCTAAATATAGGCCTAACAAAGCCCTATCCGTTTCGGTGGTATTATATATGATCAAGCCTTTCGTTGAATTTAAGAGCGTTAAAAAAACCAAATTCTCGTATATTAAGTAATTCAAAAAATATAATCCCGGTACGAATTATTATCATACCTTTTATACGGGCGGACTAAAGCTAAAAATAATTTCTAGCCTTTTTGTTAATAAGCATTAGCCGGCTAGGCCCGGTATCGAATCGATGGAGAAAGCTTAAAGAATATTCCCGAAAATAATCGGCCGGTTAGATACGAAAACTAAAATAATTAACGGAGCTAGCTTTTATCGAAGGCATAACCTAATCAATATTAGGCATAGGCAATGGTAGCGGAGGGTGGGTTTTATATAGAACGGCTTGCCTAGGCCCGAACCCTAAAGGTATAAAAAGGAGGGGTTTGCGGGAGCTTTAATTAAAACGAAAAAACCTAATTTAAGAAAAGCTATTAATTTAAAAAGAATTGCTAACCTATCTTAGGGTTTTTTTAAAAAAAGCTTTTATAATAATTCGTATTATAGCTTCTTTATGATCAAAATCCTTTATGTTATCTAAATTTAATATATCTTTATCGGCCATAGGGGCAGTATTCCTTATCTATTCCCAAATCTCGGAGAGATTAAAAGTACGCCGAAAAGGAGGGGTAGGGGAAGGTCGGGCAGGGCCCCGAGGAATATAGCTGTGCATTTGAACGTCTTTGGGAGAAAGGGTTTTTGTAATAAAAGAGTTGCGCGAAAAAGGAAAAAAAGTATTTCGAAAAAGGGTATTTATCCGGCGATCAGCTATATTATCTAATTAAAAGAGGGAAAATCGGAAAAGAAAGAAAAAGAGAATATTTAGGTATTAATAAGAAAATTAAGGTTATTGTTATTATTAATAATATTATTATTATTAATAGTGGTAGGTATAAATAAGGGATTGAAAATGATAAAAAAAGTAAAATATAAAGGTAAATGTATATAAAAAAGTAAATTCAAATACTAATAAATAATAAAAGAAACTTTCCTTTTAAATTAAATCTAACCTTTACACTCCTTCCGTAAAATAATAATTATAATAACGACTGCTTTGCTTACCGTAATTATAATAGATCTAATTAAAAGCAAATTTACCTCAACCTAATTATAATTATTAATTCCCTTTTGATGGTTGGTAATTCTTTATAATTATTAATAAAGAGAAATAATAAAGTAATAGCGTGATTGGGTATAGCCGGTAGATCTGATCAGAGCGTTATAAAGCGCTTTGCTATTAACGGTCAAATTTATCCTTCTTTTCTACTTCAAACAATAACCACCTTATCCTCCTTTCTTTCCCTTTTTTTCTTTAACTAATAACTAATAACAACTTCTTCTACCTCCCTTTAATTCTTTCTCTACCCTTAATCAACCTTAATCAGAGCATCTATATCTTCTTTTACGGTTATCAATAAGGCTAAGGGCAAAGGTAAAGAAATAGCTTTTTCTCCGAGGGAGAATTTAAATTTCTTTTTTATACCTTTTTCCTCCTATAAACCAATACCCTCTCTTCAAAATTTATCTCTTTCCGCCACCCAAACTCCTTCCTAACGCTCTTTTACCGCCCCGCCAACATTCCTTTTAAAAAAACCTATCTTCTTATCCGCTAAAAACGCCTTAATCCCTAATCACGGTTATTATATCGTTTTCTACCGCCAACCGACTAATCCAGGCTATATCAGCTATTTTATTAAAACCCGCCTATTCCTTTTATCGATTATTTTCTCTTTCCTTCGCGGGAACGCTAATTACCGTTATTATTTATAAAAATTTAAGAAAGATAATTAGGAAAATATCGATAAATTCTTCTATATTATCCTCCTAAAATATAAGCAAGCAATTTAGAAAATTATATAAGATAAGCTTAATGGCCGTTTTTTAATCGAATATTTATCGAATATAATAACGGATACCTTTTTAATAGGTATTTATCTTTAATCGGCGATGCCACCGACGCCCGAAGAAGAGTATCGCTCGCCGTAGCTTTCTTTAGTAACCGGAATATAAACCTTTACGATTATTGCCTCGCCCGTTAATCCTATAATTATTATTAACCTAATTATATAGATTTGAAATTATATACCATGCTTCTTTTCTTCGAATACCGCTTTATCCCTAATTTCTATTAAAAAGCTTGCGCTAATTATATCTATTATATCGAAGTAGATAAATATATATTTAATAAATATAGCGATATTCTAATTATCAAAAGTGCTATAGCTAAGGTAAATACCCTTTTTTCCTCTTTCTTTTATTTTAATTAGAGATTAACGATATTTAAAATATAGAAATAAGCTTTAGGGGATATATTTTTCTGCTTTATTATTAGGCGTGATTTATTATATCGATAGCGGTAAGGATATCGAAATTATTAAAGCGGCGGAGCGGGTAAGGTAAAAAAGAGCTTTTTAGCTTCGGTTAGATTTGTTTAGCGCAAAGGAAAGCCGCTAATCTTTTTCTTCTATGCTTCTTCTACCTTTATTAGCCAAAGCTTATTCTTCGAAACCTCCTTTTTCTTAAATTTCCTTTTAATTAGCTCTACCCGTATTAGCAAAGGCTTCCTTTTCGAAACCTCCTTTTTCTCAAATTTCCTCTTAGCCAGCTCTACCTCCTAAGAAGCTAGGCCTTCGCGAAACTCTTATCTTTACTTCGAAACCTCCCCTTGCTCTACCTTCTCGTTAATAGCTAGCCAAAGCTGCTAAAAAGCTTAAAGCTAATTAAGAGGAATAGATATTCGTATATCGCTTTAAAGCGCCGTCGCTTAAAAAGAAATCTCTTTAAAAGAAAAGCGAAGTTAGGCTTATATTTCCTAATTTGGTAAAGAAAAAAAGGAAAAAATAGGAATTAAGGTGGAAAATAATTTAGGATGGTAATCAGAGCAATAGATATATAATAATTATTTTTAGATATATCTAATATTATATTTTAAAACGGGGGTAATTTTAGATTTTAATAACCGTTAATAATAATTTTCTTTTCGGGGCTTTCTTTTTTATAAAATGAAATATTTCGATTTTAATAAAAAGAATGATTTAGGGAATATCCGCTTAAATTAAGTCGTAGCTTATATTGATCAGAGCAATAAAATAAATAGAAACGGATTATAAAAATTTAAAGCAAAAGATTAAAAAAAACGATTATATTTATATCTTTACCCTTTAATCAACTATCCTTCGTAACCAGCGCTTAAAGGCTAGAGTTCCCGTTAAATATTTTGGCCCATTACTACCCGCAAAATTCCAGCTATCTCCGAATCCTTTTAATAAAGCTCCTTTTTATCCTGATCCAACAAAAGCCGTTAGACCGTCTAATTTTATTAAAGGAGTCCTAGGTGCGTTTGATCAAAATATTCCAGGAAGCCCGTAAAGCTAAATATATTATCGTATGCCTTTTTTCTTTAGTGGTTTATTAATAATTTCAACGTTTATAAAGATTATATATAAATATATAATAGTTAAGCGATTAAAGTCCTATTTAGCATTAGCATAACGTAGGTCGAAATTGAAATCGCTATATAACTCTTTTGCTCGAATATTCGTTTAAATAATTATTATATCTATTTAAGCTAAATATTGTAAAGAAAGAGATAAGAATTGGCTAAATATGGCCTTGCTTCTCTTTACGGTGATTAGAATCGAGGGACGGCTACGATAGGCGGCCTTAATTAGCAAATTAGTGCGTTTTTTGATTAAGACCGATATTGGCCTTTTGAAATCCTTAAATAAGCCAATATTAGCAAGGCTCTCTGATTAAAAGCTTTCCTTATTCTAAAAACGATCCTTTTAACTTTGCCTTAGCGTTTTAGCCGTATAATATTATTTATATTTCGGCGGGCAAATAAAAGGGTTATCGTTAGTGCCGACGTTGATTACGGGGTTATCGTTAAATGTCTCGATGCTGTAGATATTTTTAAAATGGTCGTATATGTTGATATACCGACCTGCTTTAGTACCGGCGGGTGTAATAGTAAGGAAATCAAAGGAGAAGTTAGTATTAGGCCTAATGTTGGCCTTTTTAACCTCTTTAAGCGGGTTAAAATCAGCAAGGTTCCCTGATCAAAGGTCTTCCTTATTTTAAAAATAATTCTAGTATATCTATATTTAGCAAAAGAAAAAGGGGCAATTGGCTTAGCAAGCCAGGATCGCAGAAAAGGACAGGTTTCGTAAAGCTTCATAACAGCTAAAGCCACTTTTTATCGGAGTAACCCGAATATAATAATGATCCTAAATAACTAGCACCTAGCTTTATCGGAGCGAACCGAATATAATGGTATTCCCATTTAACTAATACCTAGATTTATCGGAGCGAACCGAATATAATGGTGCTTTTAAGAAAAGTAAATCGCGTAGGGAAATCAAGCTAAAAGATTGAAATTATTAAAGCGTTGGCTAGCGCTTTCCTTTTACCCCCGAGATAACGGCCGGCGGAGAAATTATAACGGAGCGGAGCTATTAATTCGCCGTATAAGGATAACCACCGAAAAACCTTATCGAGAAAATATAAAAGGTTTAAGGTAAGAGGTATTAGCTTCCGCTTAATCGCTTTTGATTAAAAATTCGTTTTCGAAAGAGTTTTATATATCTACCTAAAATGATTAAATAGTTTAAGCTTTCTCTTTTTTATCTATTTTTCTTTATTAAATTTTTATCTTTATTAAATAAATAGTTTTTAATTCGTTTTTATTTTGATTAGAGTTTTCTTTATTAGATTTATCTTCGGAAAAGATAGAAATCGGTGTTAAGGCTGGCGGTATGTTAATAAAGATTACCCGCGGAGGCTAAATTTCCTCAAAAGCTAGGGCAAAACCTTCTAAGCGCTTCTAAACTTCCTCCCTTTTTTTATCAGGATCTCTTTCTTATAGCATTAGAAGCTTTAATTATTAGATTCCTTAATTATCTAATATAAATTTCTTCAATCTTTTAGCTAAAAATATTCCTATAATTAAATAGTTTTTTATTATTTATAAACGATAGGCTTATTTCGGAAAGACCTCTGCTATTTCGAAAGGACTAAATTAGCGATATTCTAATTTCCGGCTTACTTTATAATCAATATTGCGGATATCGTTATACCTCAAAACAATATTACCGATTTCTAACCGCTCTTTCTTTAAATATTGATTTAGGCTATAGCGATACGCCGCTAATACCCATCGCTTATATACTTTTTTACGAGCCTTCCCAATAATTTCTTTATATTCTAAAAGCATTTTGACCCGATTATCCAAAATATCCAAAAGATTTTAATTATATTCCTAAGCCAGAACTCGCCAAATAAGCATATTAACCTTTATAAAAATGATAAGCTTAAACCTATATATTAAAAAAAACGGTATATACCCGTAATTAAAACGATAGGTAATACGGTCGATGAAAAGCGCTATATTCAGAGTTTTCTAACTAACCTTTGCTCCGTAACCTAATATTTTAAAAAAAATCGTGGCAAAACGAATATGCCCTCTTTCTATAATACTATTAGCCCGAGGGTTATACGCTAAAACCACCACTCTCTATATTCCGAAATAACGAAGTGCAATAGCGAATTCAGCTATAAAGGCTTAGTGGCCGTTAATTACCACCACCAAAGAAGCCCCGTAGCGGTATAAAACAAAATTTATAAAGAAGTCCGTAATTTCTTTAGCGGCCAAGCTAAGCTTTATAGTAATTTTAATTTAACCCGTCAAATCGTCTCTAGCCTTAAGCAAAAGGTAAATCTTCCTTTTTAGGCCTGTAATATATTGCCAATCTATATAAATCTTTATTTAAAGCTGATTAGGGTAAATAGGAATTACTTTTTCGTTAAAAATCCTATTATCGACCTAAGAATAAGTGGAATATATACAATATGTATTTTCGACCTTTATGTACCAGCCTTTCCAATAATACAACATCCTCACTCGATGACAGATCGCCTTTCGGCTACGATGCCTAAATTGGCTATGATATTCGCGAATAATCTAGCGTCGCAACTTTAGGTCGTCTACTATATATTTTTTTTAAAAATCCCGTTATAGATCTGATCGGTATTATAGGTGGCTATTAATAATCTGATATTTGGTTGCCGTTAATCGGAAGCGTGCTTTTTACGAAAAGCTTATTTTAAAGCCTAGAGGAGTATGGCTAATCTCCGACATATAGGCTAGCTTTTTTAAATCCTCGGTCTAGAAAAGCTTTAGATTTAACAATATATCGTATAAAATCTTAATAGTAGGCCTAGTTAGAATATTGAGTTAGGCATTAATCTAATTTTTAATATTTTCTTCGGCTTTTTTTTTATTAATATCGGTTTAAATAATAAGTTTGCGAAAGAAAGAATTAGTTATCGAATTCTTTTTGCTTAAAATATAGCGGATTATAAAGTTAAATATTCGGATTACGCTTAGCTAATAAGTAATCAAAGCTCCTAATATATCGGTATTAGATTTTTTCAATTATTAGGTAAAAGTATTATTATTAATTTCTAAAAAGAAATATATACCGTATAATTAATAGCGAAATTTCCGGATATAGTAAAAAGCATTTTTGGCTTTTCTTTTTATCTAATTATAACTTTTCTCGGCTTTTAATTATATGCCATTTTCGTATTGGATTAGATATCGTCGTTCTTTAATATAATGGAAAAATGTTTTACCCTATCCTTTAAATCCAGCGTTAAATATTAAAATGATTTCCCCTACCGAATAGTCGATATTTACCAAGATTGGCTTCGAGGTAATCAAAGCTTTAATCTTATCTATAGCGGCTTGCTAATCGGGGCCCCATTAGAATTTGGCACTCTTCTTCGTAAGGTTTATAAGAAGGCGCTCAATAATGGCAATCTTCTTACACTACCCGCGATAAAAATTGCATAAGCTTTAAAAGCTTCTAACTTCGCTAATATTAGTATAAGGAAGCTATTTAACAATCTTCCTGACTTTGTCGTTTATCGGTGTTCGCCCAATTTAGCTATAAATATAGCCTAGGATATCCACCTTTTTATAACACCACTAAGATTTAATGGCAGCAATAATCCCACCGGCTAGCTCAATATTATATAAAACTTTGTCAATATTGACCAGATATTTTAGGATAAATCGACGAATATTAGGCAATTTAGCAACCTTTTGATCGTTATAATCGGTTTTAAGGCTTTTAATTAATATATTATTAACGAAAAGCCGGCATACCATTAGGATCAGATCATAGAATAATTTATTAACGATCCTCTGAAATTAAGCCACTGAATTAATAGCACCTTAAGGAAGCGTGTATATTCGAAAAAGGCCTAATAGAGTTGAAATCGTCGTCAAATCTCTGCTAACTAAGTGTAATATCATTTGGTCATATCCTAAAAAGAAGTCCAGAAACGAGAGAATCTTATATATACCAAAATCTTCAGCAAATTCGTCGGCGTTTGGGGGGATTTGGGTATCTCTGATCGTTATATAATTATAATTTTAGCCATTATTGATAAGGCGATATTTGTTATCTTTCTTTTCTACGAGAAATTAGCGATTCCGGTAAACGCTATATAACTTTTCTAAAATACCTCGCTTAATTCGTATGCGAAATATATCGTTGGCTACCGTTCTTAAGGCCTTTAGAATAATATTATTTCGGTTTTGAAAAGCGTTATGATCAATAATATAGATAACCTAAAGCGGTGCGATATCTTTGTTAAATATATCGATATATTGCTATTCTTACCTTAGCGCCGCTTTATAATAGGAAATGATATATTTGAATAATTGGCGCTCTTGATCAAATAAAGTTATGCAATTATCGACTATTATCGCAGCCAAACGGTCGTCCGTAAGCCTCTCGCCAGTAGGTATAACTAAAAATCTTGGCTTAACGAAGCGGTTATAAACGTTAGATAAGGAAATCTGAGGCAAATTTATAACCTTTTTTTTCACGGCGTTATTTCTAATTGATATTCCTTTTTAGAACGGACCTATCGGAATAAGCATTATCAATTAGGCGCACTTTATCGGCTATTTTTTTATATATACCGTTTAATTAAGGAAGAATATAATTTGGCTTTTTTTTACCCCTTATTAAAGCCCGATCAAAGAGAGCCAAGCTTAGCCTATTTATCTCGGTATAGATAGGTGGTAAGGGCGGGTTTAATGGAATATCTATGAAAACTAGCTTATTCTACCCTTTACCTTTAATAATTAATTTTTAACGTACGTCGCCTATTAAAAAAGAGTCCAAGTATATTATTACCCTCTCCCCGTCTTAGAATTGCTTAAAAATATCCCTCGGGATTTGAAATTATAGCAAATCTTGAGATTGCCCTAGCGATACGAAATCGATTATCTTTAGATTCTAGTATGCCTGATCAGAACCTAAAGCTAGTTTCCCGATATTTTAAGCGTAAAGGGAGATTGGTTTTTATTGCCCAAAGCATAGATAAATCGATTAATGCTAAATAATAATCTGGCTATTAGCCTATTTTCTATTTTCTTAAATTAATAGTTAGTTATCAAGAAGAAAGGCATGCCGAGAATAATGTTGGATGTAATGCCGTCAATACCATCGTTAATAATGAATATGATGAGTGGGAGATTAATATCACCGATATAAATCGGGCATTCCATTATACCGACGATCTTAACGACACCACCATTATAAGAGATGGAATTGATATCCTTGATGTTGATTATTTAAAGCTAGTTTTTTCTGATATATGATAGAGGGATAATATTGAATTCAGCCCTAATATCCATTAACGCATTGGAAAGCTTATTCGTCGGGGCTCCTATACGAATATTGAGGTACGGCGACGAGCTTATACCTCGCTTTATAATACTAGATGCTTAAGTGCTTAATTTAGCGTTATTTAAATTTAGGTAGCTGCCGAATATAAAGATTTAAAGAGGATTAAAGAGGATTATGGCTTAACGGCGTTGGGATAATATCTGACCATTCCCCGTTATATTAAACCATTTTTAAGCGCGATAGCTTATCCGTAGTAATTAAATCTTTTCCTAAGATATATTAGATGGCTAAGTTTTCTAAATTTAGGTATTTTATGTTTTGATCGGAGATATCAATTTTACGGAAAAATGCCAATATGCTCGGATACATTTGGAGAATATTAACGGAAGGGTTCGTTAAACGATTAATTAATAATGCCCCTTTTTTTATTTCGACGATAATGGTTTTGATGCTTTTGCTCTTATTATAAGCCTATATAATGGCCTAAATGATTAATTAGTTAATTCTATCGATTTGGAATAAATCTTTATTGGGCATATTCGTCTTTTTTTTAAAAAGGAGCCGAGCGACCTTCTAGGTAGGAGTCAAAATTAGAAACGTTTTAACTTTTTTATCTAGCTTAATTAAGGCTCGAAGCCGGCTTTGGCGGACGGGTAGGTTAACGGCGGAAAGTGGATCGGGTATGGCTTCCGTAACTTCCGGATCGGGGATTCCCGCTATAATGTCAGGAGCAGTTATACTTTTAACCTTAACGGAATATAGGGAACGATTTGAACCAGGTATAATTAGCTTAAATATCTTTTGATTAAAGTTAATTATATCTCTTATTAAGATTTCCGGGGGTATAAAAGAATTGCTTAGTCTTATCTTTTTATTATTAGCTAAGGCATTTAAATCCATTATTTCAGTTTCCCTAATATAAAGGTTCCGAACCACCTAAGGATTATACTTAATATAAGGGCTAATAGTAACTTTATTCGAATTTAATTATAGCTAAAGGTGATTGATCCGCTTATTTTTAAAAGCGGCTGGACGAGGATTATTAACGATAAAGCCGATACCAAATTTAGCTTTACCCGCCTTACGAAGATTCTTGGCCACTTACTCTTTGTAGCGTTTTATTATAGGCTTGGCGATATAGTTTTGGAATAGAAAGGCCAATTATCTAAAAGCGTACTTAACGATACTACCGGGCTTATTACGCCATAATCGGACCGTATTAAGGTCCAAAACTTCGTCGACGCCCATCTCGATCTCTTCCTTAATTCCTAGTTTCTAATTAACGCCCTAGATTTTATTAATATATAAAAGTCCATAAGCAATTATTTCGTCTAGCTAAGGATAATTCAAAGCATTATGATTAAAGCTATCGTAATTATAATAAATTAAAAAAATCCTATCTTTACGAATAATAGCGGTGATATTAACGAATTCGTTTATCTAAAAAGCTATTTCCTCATCTTACCTTTAAAGAATATTTAAATTCAAAATAATATGAATTTAATTATAAATATAGCTTTTAGCACAAAAGGTTATTTTCTTTATAATATCCTCTATTTTAATTCTTTAATTAGCTATGGTATCTTCGAACATCTTTTATATATATAATTTTATACGTTCGAATTACTCGGTTAAATCATCGATAGCAGCTTCCTTAGCCGCTGCTACCTTGATTTCTTAAGCGCTATTCGGAGCTTTCCGGAGTAAGGCTTTCGTTAAAGCAGCCTAAAGATTAGAAGGCCGTAAAACGATCTTAATTACCGGCGCAAACCAAATTAAACGATTCGCAATAGATTCGGGGTTCTAACCAAAGTCAATATCTTGATCAAAGCTGCGTATAAGCGTATAAAGCTACGGTTGAACCAAATCGATGCCCGTTATAGGTTTTTAAAAGGAATATTCGGTTTCGCTTCGTAAGCCCAAAATACGCTTATCCAATTAGCGTTCATCAATTATACTTTTGGCCGCCTCGCGAACCTTAAGAAATAATTCGGATTAAAAACCTTTTTTAGGCTCGAAAATCCTATAGCCTATTTGGATAAGCCGCTTTTTCTATTTAATATTTAGATTGCTATAGAATTCGCGAGTTTAACGAAGAGGCTAATTAGATTTTTTTTAAAGGTCAATTATATATACGTACCGATTATAAGCAAAGGCGAAAAATATTATTATCTCGGGCTTTTCCGGATAACGGTTTTATATCAACGTTATCAACCGATCGCTAATAAGGAAATTATATTAATTATTATAAAAGATAAAAGCGTCTTTTAAACGGGCCTAAGCATCCTTTTAATCCGTATAATATTACAAAACTCTTTTAACCTTAATGCCCAGGGCTATATCGGTAATTTGCTATTATAAGGCCGAAATTAAATCTTTATCATTAAAGTAAAGGCGACGTTTAATAGCGTCAACCTTTAAAAGAAACTCGGTGATATTATAATTATTAAAAAAGTAGGCCAATTTGTTCGTAAAGATTTCCCGAATCGTACGCGAATTCTTAATAGCTTTATTTAAAGCTTCGGCCGTATAAGCATTAAATAAAGAATAAGCCCGGGTAAGATATCCAATAAACTAGCTCTTAGCTAAACATCGGCTATAAAGAGATATAAAGGCATTATCATTACCTTCGTCCTTCTCGTAGTTAATAAAAAGGTATTAAAAAGGTGGATCTTTCGTAGATAAGGTGTCTTTCCTATCCGAGGAAGATCTTTTAATATCGGTTAAAATAATATTGGATAACTTGAATTATTTCCGGCTAAAGAGGTCGTCGGCGACCTCGGGGATCTTTTGATTAGATATAATACAAAAAGGTAAAAAATAAAATATAAAAAATTATATAAAATTCGCGAAAATAATATTTTTAATATCGAAGTTTTTTCTTAAACGAAGATATATAAATAAAGAAATAAGCAAAAACCTAAAAAAATAGGCAAGGCCTATAAAAATCGGTATATAAATACACCTAATTAACGAAGATATGAGGTCGAATTACTAGGTATATAAAAAGGGGTTATTAACGATATAAAATTATAGTTTTCCGAAAATAGTAAAAAAAGAAAAAGGGCGAAAATATCCTTCGAAAAATAATCCAATACTTAATCCTTTTTTATACCACCTTGATTAAAATCACAACCAATTGCCAACTTTTATATCTTTGCTACTTTAATATTTTATAAAATTCCGAGATAGCGATCCTCCTTTTCTTATATATAAAGGTTTTTTAATTCAAAAGCTTCGTATAATTTTAATTTTTAATAGGGTTTCCGTAGAGCTTATATTCCTCGATACGTTATACCTGTAATAAATATAAAAAGCAAACCCGGAATTCGCTCATTTCCGATTAAAGGGATCAGGTTCGCTAGGGTTTATATTTAACCTCTTTTTTTCCCGTTAAGTCGGCGGCGTGATCTTTATAGCCTATACCTTCGTGATCCTTTAAGGTCCGTCTTATACCGCGGCAAATATACGCTATATCTTTAAACTATTTCGATAAATAATATTATATTAAATATACTCCTTAATCCATAGAAACCATCCCGAACCGTGGTAGATCCGCGCTATATTCCTAAGCTATTAAAGGCAGTATATTTATCCTGTATATCGGATAATTATCGTTATACGCGTATCATTTTGATTAGATACGGGATTATGCCGGAAAATCGTTAAAACGTTGAGAAAAGCCGAAATGAATATAATACGAGAAAAGGTAATTATTGCGGAAATGGTAAATTAGGGAAAATACCAAACGCTAACTTAAAAGAGAGGATATTTAGAAAGTTTAGTATAAAGATATGGCTATCGAACCGTTAAAGAGAGCTTTATAATGAGCTATATCTTGATAACCGTTAGAGGAAATAAATGTAGGTTATAAATCTATAAAACGATAATCCGGTTCGAAAGACCAATAAACCAGAGTATAGCCAATAGGGCCTATGCAATGGATTCGCCAAAAAACGTTATTGATATCTGATTTAACGGCATTGCTAAAGCTGGTAAGGAGAATCGGAATCGGGGTATATATAAGCTCAAAAGCATATAAAAATCGTAATTTGGAATGGTCACGTTCTGATTAGAGTTGGGGTATCAAAATCAGATTGTGTAAAACGAAGGGAAGAAAAATAGATGCTAAAATTAAAAATTAGGGCTTAAGAAGAAAATCACCGTCTTGACTGCTTTATACCCGTGATTCTACCCTGATCAGGGCCCAAGACACCCTATCCCCACCCCCCAGGTACTCCCTCCACACCTTGCCCCAGCACAGCGTATTGCTTAACGAGCTATTATAAGCTTTGCAGTTTAGTATAATCGTTATTCGCCTAGAATTCGAATAAAGGCCTTATTGGTATAATAATGATATCGATAATAATACGAAGGCGGAAGTCGAAATAAACTAAGCATTTTAGCCTAAATCCGGATATAATATAATGATGGAGATTTAAGGTATAAATTTATTCGGGTATGATTTATAGATAAAGTAGGATTAGCGAGGTTTCGATAATATAGCGTAACCGAAATAAAGCTATTTTGCGAATTAGGTTAAAAAAAATATATATAAATAAAGATAAGGTAGAGATGTTTTTAAGGTTATTATTTTTAACGTAGCAATCCTTTATATCCTATTTATAATTATTTCGATTTCGGAGCGTTAGGTAAAGCGTAAGGGAATTTCGAAAGATAATAATAATTATTATGCTATATATATCGAATCTATATAATAGGTTTTTTCTGTATTAATAGAACATATTAATATAATATATAATCGCAATCTAAATTTAAAAAAAGCGGAAAAGGAAAAATTTTCTTTTTATGCAATTTAGGCGCGAAAGATTAGCCTATTTACCCAAGCTTTAAAATCCGTTTACGATATATTAAAAAAGCAGCTTTAATTTTAAATAAAGCAATTATAATAATTAAAATAATTAAAATCATCGGCGAGGATTATATATATCGTTTATTTCTTTTCGATTATATATAAATAATTATACGATTTGTTTTTTAATACCTAGAATTTAAACTCATATAATTATATTTGCATATTAGATTCTATCGTTTAATAATAGGGTATAATAGAAAAAAGTAAGAAAGTGATAGGGCGTAATTTAAGCAATGATGCGAAAATGCAATATAGTAATACCCAAGGAATATAAAAGGATGAATAATAAAGTGGGAATCGAGAGAATGTATATTTTAAAAATGTTGACTAATTGACCCGATACCTATTATATAAGCAGATACGGATGATATAATCAGCCATAATAATATAAGCATTTTGGCGGCTTATAAATAGATTTAGCTTAAATTTAAAAATCTCTAATTCCTACCCTTTGATATATAATACTAATTTCTAATATATTTAAAACCCTTATCTATATTAACTTTACCTAACCTTTTTCTTTTAATACCCGTAGCATGTAAGGGGAAAGAATCGTATATAGGGTATAGCCGTAGGTTTGAGGGTGCTAGGCCAAAAAGGGACTAGTGTGATGAATAATCAAAGAGTAGAATAGTCGGTAGATATGTTGGATATAGTCGTTATATTAGCGTTGTTTTTCTAGCTAACTAGAATAGCTAAAAGGAGGAGAGAACCGTGATATATATAGTTTTTGATTTCGGCTTTCCGGGCTATATCTTTAGCCCGATAATCCTGATAGCTAAGCCTCTTTTAGGAATAGCTTCATTATATTATTAACGATGAGTTATAATCGTATCATATGATGACTTATATAGAATCTTCCAGAAATAATTGATTTATAATCGTAATTAAATATTTCCGGTAATAGCGATTCTGGTAATTTCTAGAAGGTTCTGTCACGTGACCTGCTTACGTAATCAGACCTAAATATAAGTTATAGTTATATTATAGTATAGTGCTTATAGGTTATAGATATATAATCTAAATCTT
>PYFS01002056.1:0-17664 GCA_003671545.1 Ophiognomonia clavigignenti-juglandacearum | reverse complement strand
ATAAGCACTAGCCACGGTTGTGTTGTTGACACAACAACGTTCTACTTTTGGTAGTGTACAGAGCGGTAGGCTTAGTGCCGTCCTGTTACAACTCGGTCCCCCTGTGCTCAGTTTGGTCAGCAGCGATCTGTCCTCTAGTGTGGACATTGACTGGGAAGGGATTGAGGCAGGTGACTTCGTTTTCAACATGCTTCTTGACTTACGAGGCTCTGCTTGGGAGGAGCTGCGGATGAAGAAGTAACTGCTCTCGCTGTGAAACCGCCCGAGAAGACATCCTTTGCACTGGGCCATATTCACCAACGCCCGAGGGGCTGGCTTTTCGCCGGACAGCAAGTGAGCTTTTCGTACGGCAAGAATCCCACGACACTTAATTTTTCAGGTTGGAGTTGAATCGGAATATTAGTACTGGATGCTAGGGTACTGATGATGATGCGTCCCACTGTGACTATCTCCTACAATGGCAATCATCTACGCGTCCGATGTGAACCCGCAAGCTTGTCCCCCTTTCTCTGCATCTGTAGAAACCCCAAGACAATCAGGGCCACAAAAACGACGAAGCCCACAAAATGAAGGGCTTCGATGGCGAAGGCCTGATGGCAAGTGCTCTTCCATGAGACGGACCAGGACGTGGCCAGGGGAAGGATTTTTGCGCTTGTTGTGTTCAAATCTGCGCCTCTCGCGATACAACAATCGGGGTGAGCCTGGGAATGATTATGTTCATGGCAGCCCTGATGCAAAGTCGCATTGCGGTAGAGCTCCTACTCTTTAGCATGTGCCTTGCACAAAGCTCGGGCGCCCTTCAGAGCAATCGCCCAGATGATGCCGCCCGCGAGAAAGACGAATGCACCCATGATGTCGAGGGAAATGGAGATGGCACTGTGAATGTCGTCGACGAAGATGGCGATCATTCCCAAAATGCCCACGGCCACACTGTTCTCGATAGTTAGCATGGCTTGGATACAACCTATGGTCAGTCCAAAGTGGTGATTACCCGACGGCGCCAGCAGCAACACTGTAGACTATTTGCTTGACAACGCTGCCATGTATGCGTACATGCACATACGGTGCAGCAAGACCAAGGATGGTGATGGCGATGCAAATCTGAATAGTATCAGCTCATGCACCACGAATGGGGGGTTGCGGGAATCTCCAGGACCACGGACCTGGAGCGCGCGAACACCAATGCATACAGCGGACAACATTGTGATTGGAGGTTGGGATATCAGGAAGATAGGTGATCTGATGTCCTCTCAGAACGAGTGTGTACCTGTAAAGTATGAAGAAGAAGAATGTGGAACCCGAATAAACGAAAGAGCTAGCTCCAAGTTCGGAAGTGTGAAATGCTCGAGATTGGCCACACAAGACTGAAGACGGCTAAATGGCTCTTTGATGTGAGTTTTCATGTTGTTGATTCGAATTCGACCAAAGGCTCCTTCTTCGCGATATCTAGATTTGTCCTCGAACAGAGTACGAGCATCGGCAAGGAAGGATGTCAAGTGTCTCCAGGAAGGAGCCCTCGGACGCCCAGGCTAGCGGTTTTGAAAATCGAATATTACAAATCTGCGTTGAGGAATGATATGAAGGTACACAGCAAGACTCTTCCTAAATATTCCCTTGCTCAAGCATGTGAAAGTACCTCCGTGACTGTTCATCCCAGAGATACCAACGTGTCTTCTGAGCCTCGATCCTCCTCTATTGCTTCAACACCGTGTTCTCTCCTTTTTAGTAATGTCTTGGCTCTGTCAGTTCCATGGTCGATGAACACCTTCTGTAGAAAGGCAGCTAAGGCTTCTACATCATCTCGTGTGCTCATGGCTCCTAGGCTAGCTCTGACAATTCTGAAGTGATCAATTGAGGCATTAGTGCTGAGGCACGTTACGTGGGAATCTAAAGACAGCACCTGGTGCCAATGAAAACAGTGGCTTACCCTGTGGGAAGTTGTTGGATGATGCTGAGGCCGTCAGGACCGCATGCATGGTGAGCTGACAAGGCGCGTTGGAGTTGCCATGGCTCATACTCGAGAGCTGTGAAGAGACCTCCGGGGCAACACACTCCTAATAAACGCGCGGATTAGAGAGAGACTTGCTTGTTATGGACCAGGGATCTGAAGAGACCTACCTCCGGACCTCAAATATATCTCGTTGTCGTTGGAAATCCTCTCGACATCCGAGTACGAGATGTAGTAACCCTTGGAGTCCATCAGGTTAAAGGCGACGGTAGCCCCTTGCCTCCTGGGATCACCAAAGGCTCTTTCACCATCCTCAGCGTAGATATGGCAAAGAGGTCGACCGTTTGAATATACGAGGCCCCTTAATCTCTGGTACAAGACCATCGAAAGCATTGTTGTATGCCGTGATATGTTGTCCATGGACCCGTACAGCTTGTTGTGCACATGAATGGCCTCACCCAAGGCGAGAATGCTGTGAAATGGCAACGTCCCGTCTTCGATACCATCGTGGATTTGATATGACTTGCCGTTTGAGTCTTGACGCACGCCTTGCACATATGGGTCCACGGTGTCGCGTCCCTTGATTTTGTGCCACTGGCCTCCCAGTACTGACACCATGGTCACGGTGCCGCCGCCGAAATACTTGCGCAGAGTCAGGACGTGGCCCGAGTCCTTCCGCACAATCAGGCCACCCAGGTCAGGGAAGCCGAATATCTTGTAAAAAGAGACACAGGTAAAATCTGGTGCTGCTGCAGGATCTCTGAAGACTTTGTGAAGCGGGCTGGTCATGGCAAGGGCTGCGCAGTCGAGCAGGGTGTAGACATTCTGACAGGCCGGGGATGCTCTGATCTGCCCCGGCCATGAGAGGGGCAGTCGTCGACCAGTCATGTTGGACTGGCCCGGATACGCGAAGAGTCCTAGCCCATTCCGCCGAAGCAAGTGTTCATGGCCTCCCTTATTGTGGCCTGTTCCTTGGAGTGGCTGCTCCGGATCGGCCAGCCATCCAGCCACCTCATCGTCGGACTCGAAGCAATGTGAGTGGCCGTACGTCAGCTCACGCACACCCACGAGGCTAGTGTGGCAGTCCTTGTGGTAGCCATACCAGAAGTTCCCACTTCGAGTCTGTTCGGCCAGATCCCGGAAGCTGTCGGCTACAAGCTTGATGCCGGCAGTTGCGTTGGCCACGAAGACGAGGTCGAAATGCTCCGGGTCTGCGCCTAGGAATCGAAGAGCATCTGCCCGGGCGCTATCCACCACGTGGCCGGAGCGTTCTGCCGGGCGGTTGGCGCTATGGGGGTTCCCATAGAGGTTGGATGACATGCGCTTGGCGAAGGATTCGATGAGACTCTTTGCGTAGATGGTGGTGCCGCTGTGATCCAGGTATACACCTAACTGATAGTCAGCCACGACTGCACACGCAAGACTATTTCATAGACTACTGACCTTCTTCCATGTGCGGATACTCGGTGTCTCGGATAGTTTGAATCGGTAAGGGGTAGAATTCATTGTCTGCCAAGTTCGGTATATCCATGCATGCGTCTGGTGCTGTCATGCCAGGTGAGCGGATGTC
This sequence comes from Ophiognomonia clavigignenti-juglandacearum, assembly GCA_003671545.1. Taxonomy (NCBI): domain Eukaryota; kingdom Fungi; phylum Ascomycota; class Sordariomycetes; order Diaporthales; family Gnomoniaceae; genus Ophiognomonia; species Ophiognomonia clavigignenti-juglandacearum. The sequence goes on along the minus strand of PYFS01002056.1, from coordinate 14,146 downwards.
CTCAAACAATGTATAGTAGATCAGGAGTGGACTGTAAAATCATGAAATAGAGATCTTACCTGATCTCAGATTGGAACATCGATGCCGTAGACGTGTCATCAACCCTCGAGACGTCATCGAGTGCCGCGTGGTCGTTGTCTGGGAGGAGTGCATGATTGATATTTGTCACCAAGGCCGTAGGATCAGTTGCGCCACACTCACACAGCAGTACGACTGAGATTTCGAGGAGAAGGTGTCATGCTGACAGAGATTTTATATCTTTGCAGCTGCGGTCATGGAGGAGCCGGGGAGCCGAGAGCCACCTGATGCTCTGCTCACGTCCTTCGCTGCTGGTGGACCAATGGCGATACATCACGCCCCTCCTTCAACGGCTCGCTTCAAATTCCTTTCTCAATCTTCCGTGACTCTCTCAGCGGTCTCCAGCTCCCTTGTTGCCACGCGCGATCTTAGAATTCTGAAGTAGCGGCACACAAACCGGACGGTGTACTACGAATGCCAGCGCTCAGGGGCTTGCGAGACGGGGCCCCCCACGGCGGGTTGCAAGATCCTCGATACTGAGGGAACGTTCCAAGACGCAGTAAGGGTGGGTGGGCCCCCTGCTCTACGGGTGTCGTGATTGAGTATCTCATTTGTCCATTGCTCGTTCGTCATTGAGGAGTTGCCGACGACACCTGTCAAGGTGCGTTCCGTACATCAGCCATCCATGAAACAAGATCGAAGTGAGGATCAAAGGCCGCAGGGATGACGAACCCCATCACTCTTTTCAGGACTCCTGGCCCGACAAGTCGTCTTTCAGGGCCAACCAGCGTCGTTTTTTTGGCCAAAAGTAGGTTGTTCTTGCGAAAGGTTACTTAGATCAGCAACCCTTGTTCAGTGTTCCCGAACGACCGCCTATCGAAAGCGGGGGACCATGGAGCTGAGCCTCACGAAAAGTGGATTCGTGAACCTGGGACTCAAAAAATGGTCGCTTTGCTGGAGACTTTCTGGGCCGTTCATACCCACGGCTCCTTCGCTTCTGGGGGCAGAAGCATGAGTCTAACAAAGCCTCCGAGAACTAGCGACGCCAGGCACGTGTTGACAGCTGTTGTTCGTGGCGATGGCGCCAGCCACCAGTCATAAGCCCGGCAAACATCAGTCTGGATAGGGCGACTTAATTCCCCTACCTCGAAGTTTCTGGACTCTCAGCTGCATCGACCGTTAGCCACTAGACTCGGAGGGTGTCACGCACAATGTGGAGGTCGCAGGCCACAAATTGTACGACTGCAGCCTGGAGTTCGACAGGACACGAAGGAATCCATACGACCGAGATAACAGCCTTTCCTATCATCTTCAAACCCCTATAATTAGCAAGAACTTCGAATTTAACACGGTCCGATAGCGCCGTGTAGGTTTCCCCCGATGTTGAATGGACCGAGATCATCAGGCTGGAGAACATGCATGTCATCATGGAGTGAATGCAAGGTCCCGAAGAGATCCGTGGCACCTGAGACAGACGGTCTGGTTCCGCAAATAGCTGGACACAGCGTCCATCATCGGAATTCCGGATGCATTATCGCAGCTGTCGTTACACCTTCGCGACAAGGGCCTTTCACCCCTCAACACAGCATTGGCTTCAACAGTCAGCAGAAGTGCAGAAATCTAAAAATAAACCTCGTAAACATTGATGATGTTGGCCACCAAGAGAAAGCACCCACCAGTGACAATTGTCGGGAATGTGAAGAAATCTGCCCGGCGCGCTGCAAGGTGAACCACAGTCCTTGGTTTCGGTGAAATGCCTCACTCACCGGCCGCTGTAGATGTAAGGATCAACATCATCTGAAGATCAGCCAAGGCGCTTGCATCGACCGGCAGGTGCCAAATGCTACGCTGCGCTCGGCCGTACTACATGCAGCATGATGCAGGCCGGTGAGATTCAGGAAAGAGACGTGCGGAAGAAGTCAGGCTTTTGACAGCCACCGAAGAAGCCTTCCGGTACCGGCAGGGGGAGAATCTGAGGAGAGGGCGTGAGCATTCCACCTCGAAAGACTCACTCGAAATGCAGTAAACAGTCTGAAAACTCGACCAACTTTCCGGAAATCGCAGAAGTTCCAAAGTTGAGATATAACAAGAGAACTTTGCATTTGTTAGAAGACTTAATTTTCTACAACGGAAGGGAGGGAGGTGGTCAACTCGGGTGCAGCCGCTTTTGCTGTCAGGCCCTGGTCCCTGTACTTACCGCATTTGGACTCACTGGCAGATCTTGATTGGTTTCCGACACGGCGGGACCGGGCCAGGGGCCGGGATCGGGGACCAAAGATCCCAGCCACTGGCCCTCTCCCCTCCTTCTCCTCGCCTTGCTATGTCACGGAATCTGGCTACATACGATCAGAAGCAACTTCGCAGCTTGAGATGTCTATGTCTTCTGCTCATCGATGCGGATGGCCGCAGGTGATTACGCACGCCGCCGAGCCAGTCGCAACGACGAAGAGCCATCGCACGCCCTACACATATTGCTCTGCCTCGTTGATCCGGGGCCCGAGGAGCAGCAGCGCCCCCGGTGGGTCATTTCTTTTCAGCACTGTGGTCATCCGAATGATGCCAAGATCCTAGGATCTCCGTTTTCACTTGGCCTGAAAAAAACTCGAGCGGAACTCGACCGCCCACCACCTACCCACCACCTTGGGTTACGAGGAGCCTCTATCGCGCGTAATGCGCAGAACCCAAGAAGCAACTCCTCCTCAGACCGAGTGGATAGCCGCAGCGCCTTCTCAAGTCCGCCAAACGTACATGGAAAGATGAATAGCTAGGACGAACAACTTGCGCATACGCGCCACGTACGGGAAAATCGCGTTCGCTTGACTGGACGGTGCGAGTACGTGGGATAATATGCATACACTTCTTCTGGATTCATCAACTTCTTTTCGCTATGATATTCACGGGGTGTTTGACCCGTGAGAGCGTTATGTGTTCGGGATTTCAGAAGCAAGCACTCGGCTTTTCCCGGTCAGTATTCCAAGCCAATGTACCGGAGCAAAACTGTTGTTTTCCCAAGCCCTAGGCAAGAAAGCAACGAAACTCGAGCATCTTGCCGCCCAGGTCATGGCACGCCTATGTGACCTCGGATGAACCTCCGTGAACACATGATCATCCGCACAGAATTGGGATGAGACGTCGTCCGCGGTTGTCGGCCCTGTTTCAAAAATTGTGGTGTGGGATGTCAGACTTAGCGGCTGAACGGACTAGGACCAGCGTGGCCTAGGAACAGCTCTTATACTTAGCCCCGGGCCGCGGGGATCCGGCGAATTGACCTGATGTTTGTTTCCTCGCTATCGTTTGAAGCTATGTCCTTTCTATCAGTGCTCCTAGTCTTGGTCGGATACTCAAGCCTTGTGGCTTGGGTCGACTGGTAGCTACGGGTGCAGCAGAGGGACAAACGCTGTTTGAGCAACCACATGGATATTCGGACTTTGTCTTATCTCGTAGCATTAAAATTATATGTGTACGATTTGCTCACTAACCAGCCAAATCACCCCAAAATACAGCAATAGGTAATGTACAACACAGACGAGAAACAAAGTGGGCACGAGGTATCTTCCGATGTCTGATCGTATTTCGATGTCTGAACTCCGCAGAAAATCATTCTTTTGGTGACCCTTATGTCAAATCAGTATTCGGTATCGTTCCACTCCCTTAGCAATAACGCCAGATCGCATCAGTTCCATGAAGAAACGCCAGGACCTCTTGCGGTGCGCGCAGAAATTAGACATTATTTCCTTCATCTCCTTCCTACAGAAGGAAAACAAGACCAGCAGCTCCAATGGCCGCCATGGCCTTCACAGCATTGGCATTACCTGCAGCCGTGACGACAGTAGTCGGAGCCGAGGTGGTAGTCGAATTGTTAGGAACGACAGTGCTAGTGGGTCTTGCGGTGGTCGGCGCGGTAGTGGTCGACCCGGATGGAGAGGCAGAGCTACTACCACCGGAGCAAGCGGCTGGGCTAGCCTTGACGGCAGCAAAGTTGGCGCAGGTGATGCGAGTGGTGTTGCCAAAGTGAAACACGAAGCTGCGGTTGCCGAAAAAGGCACCGATGCCATCGACAGTTGAGGCGTATTTATCGAGGTAGGTCGCCGTGTAGGTGTCGCTGCCGTCGAGTTCGACCTTCCCGTGCTTGCCGGAGAGGTCACCGACCTGGCAGGTCTCAGGGATGGTAGGATCACAGGCAGTCGTCTCACCGCGCTGGTAGGGGTCGAGGTGGGCCAGGGTGGCGGTGCAGTTGCCGTTGTCGGGGACGGGCTGATCGTGAAGGTGGTAGACTTTGGTATGAGTTAGGTCGCGTGGTTCATTACTATATGCGTAGATGGTCATTTTCTACTCACGGAAGGGTCCACCAGTGGAGGGCAGGTTCGAGAAGGTGACCTGGAACAGTACACCCGCTCCGTCGGGCGCCGAGACAGCCTGGATAGAGCCCTTGACGTTGCTGCCGTCAGGGTAGGCATTCTTGTTGAAGGCAGCGTCAGGCAGCGTTGCGATGTAGGCAACACCGGCAGGGCTGTTAGTGATGGCAGTGGCATTGCCCAGTGTCTATATCCATAGGATTAGTACATGTGTCTCATGATGGTGTGATTTGAAAAGTAGAGCTACTTACACCAGTGGTGTAGCTACCAATCTGCTGCTGTGCCATGGAGCTGCTGATGGCAGCAGCAAGCAGGGTAAGGATTACGGACTGACGCATTTTGACGATGTTCAGGAGTTGGTGCTGGGTAGTTTTGCGAAGTATTGGGCGATAGCCAGAAAGAAGAAGATTCAGTCAAGTACGGGTACTTCTTAATGGTAGTGGCGGTTGATGGTGGGAGTGGGATAGCACCTTGGGAGTTTGTGGTTGTTGGAGTCAAAGGCTGTGTATCCAAGGTTGCAAACAGCTAGAGGCAGGTTGTAGTGTTTGTCCCGCAGTGAATGACAACTCTGTGGGGTTGATTCACAAAGGAGACTGGATGATGACCACAGTAACTTGAGGAAGGTGAACTGTGAAAGAAATGATGAAGAAGATATACGAGAAGTCAATGACCTCAGGAACAGGATGAGACCAACATAAAGAAGGAAGGAAGGTACAAGGTATGTTGGCAGCTGGTTGGGAGGCTTGTACTAAGTAAGCGTGATCCAAATTAGGCGCGCAGGAGGGAACTAGCCCAAAGTTGCTTGTCTGTGTACTGCAAACGGCTGATTGGAATGTATGAGGTCAAAGTAGCGATACTTCCCGGTTGGAACATCCATGATGCTCTGTCTCAACCTGCAGGACGTTGGAACCTAAGAATGAAATGATGAGGTTACACATGTCTACCTAGGTAATCACAAGACAATTAACACAAAGACCTAAACTCTGCTGTGATAAGGAACTTTCGAGATGATCTGCTGCCATAAGGTATGTCTCTGTCTTTGATGATCTTCATTGTCATCAGCCAAGCCTGCAGCGGTGAGCAACCCAAGGTTTGCAAAGTATCGAAGTTTATATTTAGTGCATTCATCTTTTTAGTCTGCCAGCCACCATCTCCAGGCTGTGCGAAAACTGTTGGCCCTGATTCCAGCCACGACCCACAGGTAAACCAGGATGCTCACAACCCCCAACTGCAGTAGCCCTGCGGCTAATGTATAAATGTAATATAAATGGTATTCGAGATCCGGGTGACTAATGAGTCATAAATAGCACTGAGGTAGCAACACAAGGCGCATCCAGGTGTCCCCAACCGCATCCTCCCGGTCCCGCGCCTGGCCGCCTCTGCTCCCGGGACATTAAATTAACTTCAGCGGGGAGATCGGCCGGGAGCACTGCAGGGATCCTCGTTTCATGCCAAGACATTGGATCTAGCCGAGATGCCCCGTTTCCTGGAACGCAACCTGACAAGGATGGAACTTTGGATATAGCTGCAGTATGTTCTCTGTTGTGCCATCCTATGATTCCCAATCATAAGTCCTGTCCACATCAAGCCTGTGTGAGTGGGCACAAAATGCGATACGTGACCAGGAGAATGGCAACGGAGTCATATAACCAATGAAGCTGTTTTGCACATGTGACCCATGAGCTGAGACGCACTGCCACGCACTGCAGGTGGACAAAGCTCGGATGATTCAATTGAAGGTTGCGCTGCCAGACTGCTATGCGTGCGTTACCTCTTCCTCAGTGACTATTCCAAGGTTTCACGAGGCCAACTGATCGTGATCTATTCGAACCTTTGTTTCAACCTCTCCGAATATCATGACAACCAAGGAACGTCCTATGTTGTGGGAGACGAAAACATTTTGAATCGTCCCGTTGCGCAATGCCAAGTCTGTGACACCTCTTGGCTTGGCCTCATCGGACGACGGACGTTCAGCTACTGTTTGAAGCTATCTTTCTCAGGGCCTCCGTGCCTTGCATAGACGGGACGACTAGCTAATTACTAAGTAGGCATGCTCTGCAACCGAGACAAGTGCATTTAGATGAAATGCCCAGTGAGATTTGTGATGTGTAAAACACCACAAGAATTTGGACTCAGATGCTGAGATGTCCTTGAAACCTTGGAAAAGGTGCGCTCGTCTGTAGAAACCTGTAGATTAGGACTACAGTAATGGCTACGGGAACAGTAAGCGCGAGGACCATTTGTTTCGACTTTACAAACCTCGCATCGATCTGAGGCTGTTCAATTGCACTGCAGCTGGTTGATGCATTTCCGGTGAATTCATGCAACTCGAACAATTGTCAACGGTCGTCCGTGGACAACAGCGGCTTCAAGACGGTCTACATGTTCTCGTATGCCGATGACAATCAGAGCGAAGATGGACACATGGCTACTTAGACAAATGCGTAGCCTGGGCCGGTCCGACTACTTTAGTAGAATACTGGAGTAAATGGTGGTAGAGGTAGAATTATTGCTTCGTTTGAGCATGACCATTGACTACAGCGAACCAAGGCAAGACTGCCTCCAGTCTGAGTCCACCTGCGCTTGCTACGAAGCCACCTGGGCGGAACACATAGTCCACCGGCGTCGAATACACGAGCTTTCTATCATCAGATTTCTCATGTGTCACAACAATCTTCAGCGGTAGTATGAAGTCTACAGTTTTGAGGCTCAAGTCGGTGAACGAACGTGCTTTACATTGTCAGTAGTTTAGCCACAACTTGCTAGCTAGATACATAATTTTTGTTAAGGAAAATCGAATGAGAAAAGAAGCCGGGATCACCGGAGTTACCACACGCTTATGGTGGTCTTTTGCGACAACGTGGCCAAAGAAGGAACAGATCTTGAGTTCCCTATAATTACAAGGTTGGCTCTTTCTTCATCTCATTTGGGGGACGGACCCCGAATTCAAAGTGGGCATACAGAGGCCCTTTTCTAGCCTGCAGGTGTAGACCGATGTGGCATTTGACGAGACTGCCTTTCGAAAACACCACCCGTAGTTTCCTATATCCAGAACTACACTCGGGTAACCGGAGCAGGTTGTCCTCGAAGAAGAGGCAGGTCCACAAGACCCAAAGAAAGAGCACCTGGGCAAGTCGTCTCATCGAGATCAAGTGCATCCCATTGTTTACTTCGATTTCCGTCTCGGATCCTCGTCTCTTCTGCCTTTCTTCAACATCCCACATTACACTTCACACCAACCACCACATCCCTATCTTGGGTACCTCACTGGAACCCATACCATCATTACTGCTTCTCATCACTAGGCGGGTTATCACACACTCATTCTCACATCACACCCTGCAGCTATTCTTGCTTCGGTGCCCTCCAGCTCACATCAACCCAGGCCAGGCCGGTCCGACAGACAGACAGCAGATCAAGATTGTCAATATTTTCGTGCTCGGCAACAATTGAGCACCGCAGTCCCTCACGGACTGAGCATACTCAATGAAACACTCCAGCCCTCCCTGCAACCTCACCGTCGCCATCCCTCAGCTCTTCGCCAGTGCCAACAAGGACAAGAATTCCAACGGGACTTGCCACCCTGATCCGCAGCTGTGGAAGACAGCCATCATTGGCATTCCCGCCATCGGCGGTCTGGTGTTGCTCCTCCTTCTCAGCCTTCTGACATACGCCTTACTCAGCCGTCGGAGACGCAATCAGGCTCAGATCACGCAGAATCAGGGCATTCCGCTCTAGTCGTGGCCTGTACCCTCACGCCAACGGCAGTACCAGTGGCCAATGTGGGGCAAGGTAGCCAAGAAGGAGATTGATCCTTTCCAAGATCTTCGGACTTTTGCACACGTTGCTATCAGTCTTCTCTCCGTTATCGCCGCAACTCTGATCCTTTTCTTGATCCTGTGGGGAAGCGATCGCGTCTCTGCTCGCCGTCGAGAGCGTCCGATACAGCACCACGCTGCCCGGTTCTGATAGATCTTTGCGACAACTTCTGCGGTCCCAGCCACGAGCACACAGCTTCACCGGCACTCGCTAGCAACGACTTCATTCCTCTCATACATCAGTAACATGTCCGAACTAGCCAGCATCATTTCTCTCTCCGCATATGCCGCCACGCAGCTGATTGCACTTTGTCTCGTGGTCTGGTACATCAGAAGACGACGCCACCGTCGACAACGAGCGCTTCTTCGGGCTCAGGCCAACCAGACTCAAGCCGACCAGGATATCGAGCTTCAAAGTGCCCCCCGTCCCGACGCAAAGCAGGTCAGACCTCTGCGTGGATCCTCATCGAATTACTGATCAACGAAGCCTTCAATTTTGCGGAGTACCCTCTTTCACAGCAAGATGGGCCCGGCTGCGAAGGAGGATCTGCGCCGCTAGCAGTGGGCAATGCGCATCTTTGTGCTCACTCTGTTTGTATTGTTTCTGTCGGCGGTGGTTCTCTGGTGCTGTCTTTCACTTAGTCATTGTCTGTTTATGAGGATCAGAGGTCGGCGGAGGAGTGTTGCAGAAGCAGGAGCTACTGCTGAGAGGGTGGTGCCAACAGAGGGTGGTCATGTTGAGGATGTCCAGACATGTGAAGGGGAGGAATGGGTTGAGCTTGAGTGCCGGTACCCCTGAAAGCTTGGCCTACATCCAGCTGGACCCCTGCAGCTGGGGACCAGCATGACCAATCACAGAGCATGGACAGGACCCACTTGCAACGTCGTCAGCAACTGGGAACTTTAGAGCTTCGTGTCGTCTTTAGAGAGCCTTCCTAGATTACCTACCTACTTTATCACTTTCAATTGATATCGTCGCGCAAAGCCGCTTCCTCTTCCATCGCCCGACCAAACGCCACAGAAGAGGCTCTAGCTCCCTCTTTTCAGATTAATTCCCACCAAGTCTTTGCCTCTTTCCTTCGACAAACCCGAACATCAGCATTCACAATGGACTCTCTTACGAGGATGGGCTTGGGCGTCTGGTGGTTTGTCACATACCCGTTCGTGGGGCTGTGGGACATCATCAAGAAAGTAGTGAATGGCTACTCGACCACGACCTCACCTCAGACTATGCTCATTGATGCCTTCCTTGCTTTCCTCCTGGCTGTTGGTGCTCTCCAAGCCCTGTACTTCGTCATTGGTGGTCGCAACGTGAGTGGCCCCCCACTCCAATCACCCATTCGGCCTTTGAGAAAAGGTGGACTAACTTTTCACGCTGCATGCAGCCCTTCAATGCTTTCCTGGCTGGCTTCATCACCACCGTTGGACAGTTTGTTCTGACTGGTACGCACCCACTCTCGCAAACCCCGAATCCACCAATACCTCCCTGGCGAAAACGATCGCGTGGAAGAATTGGCACACTGACACGACATGGTTTACACAGTTGCCCTGCGCATGCAGACCCAAGCGCACAGCAAGACCGAGTTTCCCAAGGTCACCCCCGAGAGGTATGCCATGCGACGCGACGCGACGCGTGAAACCGCCCCCTTGGTGCAGCAAAATGGAAGACAATCACTGACAGCGGCCATGTGCAAACAGATCGTTCGCCGACTACATCTTCGGCAGCCTGCTCCTGCAGCTCTTTTGCGTCAACTACATCAACTGAGAAGCACACACTGTCCGTACGAATGGGAATACCGCAGTACATAGAGGCAAGCCGTTCTGGGAGGCGAGGCGCGCGCGGTGCATTTTCCTTTTGGGCCGGGGCATGGAGTTAGGTCAGGGGCAGAGCACGAGGAGAAAGGCTTCCAAGGGTTCTGCACAAAATCGATTCGGGTATTTCTATCCTTCGCCGCACTCTATCATAGCTCGACGTCGTGAATGCGCCGACATGTCCATTTACGTGCACCGTTCTTTCCGTCTACGCTGCCGCCTCGCCACCCTCGGCCTCTTCGGGTTTGGGTGTGTCAGCCTTCGGCGGTCCTCCTGCCTTAGGTGGAGCTCCTGCTGCGGTCGGCGGGCCTCCTCCTGCTTTTGGCGGCGGCGCCAGTGGGCTCTTGCTCCGCGTCGTTTCAGGCCTGTCCAGCTCCCTGCTCTTCTGCTCCTGCTCATTGAAGTAGTCATCAATCCCACCGGCAGCCCGATTCGCCTTCTTCTTGTGACTCCTCGGCGCCACAGTCCCCGCCATTGGGGGCGGCGGACTCGTCATCTGCGCCGGCACCAAGAAATCCCCTCCTCCTCCTCCCCCAACCGGCGGTGGCCCTTGCGCCTGGTCCGCAATCGTCACGAAGCTCGCCGGGTCCGCGCCCTGGAGCCCGCCCCCCACGCCGCCACCATAATACGCCGCCGGCGTCTTCTCCGTCGTCGCCCCACCATCGAACAGCATCTCGCCGGGCGCATCGACAGGCTCGCTCAGCGGCGGCGGCAGGCGGTGCAGCGCGCCGTAGCCGAGCACGCAGCCCAGCGCGCCCTCGCCGCCCCAGTCGCGGCTCGGCGTGAGCGTCACCTCGCGCGTGACGTCGTACTCGTTGTTGTAGACCCACAGGCGCAGCGGCCGGGCGATGTGGTCCTCGACGATCTCGGAGAGGCCGCTCTCGCCGTGCAGCGTGCCCTCGGGCGAGCCCAGGATGTAGTCGGAGTAGGGCAGCAGGCCGGCGACGTCGGCGGGCGAGTTGGCGGGCACGTCGAGGACGTGCCAGATCGAGGTCACGGCGGCGAGGGAGGTCCACTGCAGGGCGAGGCCGAGGGAGGGGGCGTCGCGGGGGATGGGGATGTGCAGGGTGCGGGTGCGTTGGCCCTGCGTTGGCGAGGTTAGATAGCTGTGTATGTGGTTTTGGGATGAGGAGGGTTGGTTGTCTAAGTACCTTTGCGCTCCACAGGCCGAGGGTAACTGTTCCGCCAGCGCAGTTGCGGACTTCTTGGGCGAAGAGGTTGGGGCTCGGGTCGTCCTGAGTTGGGGCGAGAGCAATGTCAGCCAAGCCATGATCAGAGCCGCATTATCTCTGTATATTCCAGATGCCCTTACAATCATGCGCCCATTGATGCCCACAATAAAGTCGAACCATGGCTCAATAGCAAGCTGCAGATTGGTGTTGCGCAGGACCTGGAAGCCAAACAGCCCTTGTTGCTGTTTCTGCCGGGGATCCTCGCCGTCGAGGCGGGATATGAAGCGATTGAGCGCGTTGAACATTGTTCTGTAAGTGTGTCGTGGGGTGAGAGTCGAAGGAGGAGGCGTTGCGATGGTTCGTCACCTCACGGGCACGTCCCTATGGGGTTCGAAGTCAAGTTGATGGTTAGGGATATTGCAACCTTGTCATCTTCAGCCTTGCTGACCGCATCCCTGATCGACAGGCGGCCCAAGCTTCTAATGTCCCGCCCCAGGTGTGGAGCCGGTACGTACCAGAGCAGGGATGTCTACAGGTGCAAGTGGAAATGTTGTTCGAGGTACTGCCCAGTGGAGTGCCTAGGTACTTCAGCATTCACTCCGTGTTCTTCGTACCTCTAAGTACCTAACTAGGTATCAACCTAGGTAACATGAGTACGTGTAGGCAGTACATATCGGCTGTTAGCACTCCGCACAATTGACATTGAGTACCTAGGTAACATAGGAAAACGGATCTCCTGGTGGAAGGTGCGCTGCACATACTGCGCGGGTGCTTATGGCAGTCGTTTTGTGAATGTCAACCGTCCGGGAAGAACTCTGCCACAACAACATTTTGCACCTATTGCCCTTCTTTTGTTAGATTATTCTCGTCTTTGATGTATCCTCTTGGCACAAGATCGTATTTTCTTCGTCTCTATTCAAGTCATGGATCACCTATTACGATTCGATGCAATTGTTGACAACGGCGAGGAGCTATCTGGCCCCCCGCCAACAGATGATCACTTACGCGAGAAGATGAGGACAACGCATGAACTTATCCGTGAGAAGTATGATTCAGGAGTCCCTTTCTTCACCAAGGATACTTTACGGGACATTGTGCGGCAACTTGAGCACCATCACAAGGTTTCAATCACTGGCCTTGACGGGGTCGTTGTCCACTTTCGTATTGGGAAAGGGGGGCAGCGCAATGGGTTTATATTGTACGCATACCATCCCATTGATTACCCCCACTGCTTGCCAGCGACCTCTTATTGAAGTTTAACTGGTACTAGCACGCCACCACGGCTTCGGTATCGTGCACTAGAGCATCTTCTAGATACCAGACGTCCCTACACGGCCTTCCGTTATCTGTCCGTCCAGGTTACCCATAGATTCGGGAAGCTGGATACACAGACCAACGAACTCATAGGCTAGTCGCCAATCCCGAGCTACGATGCCGTGAAGGAATTTTTTGAGCGGGCAAGGCGTATACTTGGATTCAGCTTCGAATTTGCACATATCAGATCTGCTCTCGTCTTCGGTGGGATTCCGTCAGGTATCAACAAGATTGTGGCTCTTGCTTGCGGCACAATGACAGTTACTCCCCAAAACCGCACGCCCACTCTGGCTCAACACAGCTTGGCCTTGATGCTACGGAATTTTCTGATGAGCTGTCTTGCAGCAGGCGACTGCGGTGACGGCAGTGTTGCGGGAATCAAATGCTACGCCCAGGACCCACAGTACATGCCTGTCGACGAGAAAGTCTTGGGTGAAGCAGGATTCACCATCCTCGAGGATCCGAGGGCCTTTCTCGAGATCGACGAAGCAACTGTCCTCATTTGTTGCTCCCCTAGTTTTCCAATCAAGCAGATTGTAGCAGACATTGCCCGGCCTGCGATCATCATTTGGAATCAGGTCCGCGCGGAGAGTGACATGGCTGTGTCGTAAGTACGCTCCATTTCATGTGTCACAGCTGGGAATCTCACCATTGCTAGTGCCAATCTGGCCGATCCTGTGTCGTCTCGAGTGTTGCGAATGATGGAAGATTACGTGGAGCTGCCTTTGCCCTGGCACGACTTGACGATGGCGATGTACGTCCGGAAGAAGCGTCCTTATCCACCGCGCTCACTTACAGGGGAAAACGGAGGAGAGAGATCGAGGAGAGTTACCCCGTACGTAGCGGTGATACCCTAGCGCTAAAGCTGTACCATTATTTCTTTGATTCAAGCAAAAGTCGAATGCACTCAAAAAGCGTATCTTTGCTCCGTACGAAGTGCAGTCTATGGCTTCTTATCGTAGTATGCATGCTTCCTACTCTGTAAAGAAGCTAGAGAGCACTAGATTAGAAATGACTGCACGCATTTACTGACAACCTGTCAAATCTTCCACCCCGGCTGGCGTCATACTACCCAGTCTGTTCATTCCTCTGTATTTGACCAAATGACATCCGAGAAGTTGTATGGAAGACCAGTCTACGTTTTAGAATGAAGGAATTCAAGAAGAGACGAAGGCACAACCTGAGGTATCTACGTACTTTGAGAGAATCGCCCATGTGACATGGAGATCCCTGCATTCATCCTTGTCGTGCATGAGCGGGTAGTCCCGGACGGAGAAAACGCACGTGGAGTCACCTACAGCATCTTTCATCGAACCCATATCATGAAGTTGCTAGATTTGGGTTGAATGCCAAAGCTCTTGCTCTGTTCTTGTATACTGACCTTCACTCATGTCAAGCCAGCAGTCATCATAACACCTGTTCGCTCATCCATCTCTCACCTGGACGGCGACCACCTACTGCCCGCGCCCTTGTCACCAAATCCACAGCCTCTCCTCACAACGAAATGAGGATGGAAGAGGCCCAGCAGCCGCAGGGCGTCATGGTGCCCACGGGGCCGCTACCTCTGACGGACGAGTGTCACCAGTACGAGGGATGGGAAGAAATGCCCGATGAAATCAGCAAGTACGCATCATCCCCCCTCCCCCCTCCCCCCTGT
>PYFS01002055.1:0-17658 GCA_003671545.1 Ophiognomonia clavigignenti-juglandacearum | reverse complement strand
AAAAAAAAACACAAGGTCCAAAGGGGCCAAAAAACATTTTTTTTTTAAAAATTATAAAAAATTTTCTCCCCCAACCCCCAACCCTTCAAAAAAAAAAAAAAAAAAAAAAAAAAAAAAAAAAAAAAAAAAAAACCCTTGCGATTCAAGCGCAAACCACTTTAGCAGTTCAATGAACCTGGCAGCGCGGCCTAGGCGGTTGGCAACGGCATCATGTTTGTGACTACTTGAGATCGACAAGCCGAACTACTCGACGAAGAGGCCGTGGAATCTATGGCGGTGTCAAAAACATGATACTCGCGCTCGTGGATGCTCAAGTTGGGACAGGACAATCACGAACGTTGGAAGATACGCCCTCAAGTGCGTTGGAGAAAAGGGGGCTAGTGAAGTTTAGGGCCACCATCCTAAATGCACTGGTCTCCTCATTTGCGCACACTGCCCCCTGACTTCAGAGCATATATCTTCATCGTCCTCCCCACCCAAGACCATAAAAGTATCGCCAATTGTGATTCCTTCCAGGTTCTGGAATTGAGACAGCCGTTGCAGTAAAATAATCAATAAAGAATGCTTTGACATGCGCAGCCCAGCCGCCGCTGCCCAGGTGACCTTCACGCTCCCGCTTGCACTGCTGTCTTTTCCTCTAGCGCGCATATGGCGATGTGAGTGACTTACACCATTGAAACGCTTAATTGCTCGATGAGCTTGACACGGACGTGCCGAAACTGCACAGGACGTCGCCGGAGCTCATGAAGCTGGTCAGTCAAACGGACCTGCTCGAAAGTGTCTCCCCACGGTCAAATCGGCCGGGCACACACGCGGTCAGATTATTGCGTGGCCTGTTTTCCAGGCTTTTTTATTCGCACTGCCCAAGTATGGTATCTTTGGTGTCAAAATCTCGCAAAAAAAAAAAAAAAAAAAAAAAACTCGACTAATCCGATCAATGGAACAATTCAGCACAAATTTGTGGCCTTTCATCCAAGTGGCTGGACTTCTGACTTATGTCCCTATATTTAGGTGATGCTATATGTCGGCCAAAATACCTACCGAGAACACCAGTGGTATGTATCTTCTCTTAAAGAATAGCACCGTCAACCGACATGGACAGAACATCTGCTAATTAGGTGGTGCTCGTTGTATTTCATCGGAAACGGATACGGCATGGTGCTCTTTGACTGACCGCACAACAAAGACTATCTCCGTTGGATTGGCTCCGTCAAGTCCTCAAAGACTTTCTACGTAGCTATAAATCATTCCAGGAGTGACAGGTAAGCTTTTGGGTGAAACTTTTGTCCAATATGCCCATTCCGGAAGACTACTGGACAAAGACAATCAACCAAACTCATGCTCCAAATTTTCATATTGGCATATTTATTAACTGTCCTGTTCCTTCAACCTTCTAGTATTCAGCATACAATTTCACATCCTTGCACTAAAGTTTACACAGCATCGTCCATTCATTGCCGTCCAGATCTCACTTGAGTATCACAATATCGCTCTACACGACTCTTCCAACCTTCTGCACCAAAACCACAGAGACTCACGATGGCCCCCAAGAAAACCACGGGGAAGAAAGTCGCCAAAAAGAGCAATGCAAAGGTTCCCGCTGCATCAGGAGCCCGTTTCATCACAGCTGCGGACTGGCATGCCTTCCCTCGCCGGACGGGGAGAGTCCCTGTATTCGCCAATGGTCCACAGATCCCCATCGCGTATCTCAGACAGTTCATGGGAATAACCGTCCAAGCGATTCGAGACCTACTCGAATTAGGGGGACTGCCGACCAACGGCACAAAGGTCGCCCTCTTCCATCGTCTTGTCCAGGCGGGTCTGGTGACGCCACCCCCTATGGCCAAGAAATCTCGCCCACAGGGTGTCAAAGAAAGTAGAGATCCAGAGCCAGAATCGAGCGATGATTACTCCAGCGACAGATCAGGCAGCGACTCCGGTGGTGGCGCCGGCAGATTTGGTGTTAAAAGAAGAGCAAAGGTCGACGCCAAACAGATAATGGAGGAGCTTGATACGGAGGGCGGCCTAATTCGAGGCGAGGGAGGTGTTATCGAGGCGATCGAGATCGGCGATGAGACTACCGATGATGAATTAAGCAGCACTGAGGATACCGGAGAAGAAGATAATGATGAAGAGAATGGCGACGACGAAAATACCGACGAAGAGGACAGCGAAGAAGGAGATGGCGGAGAAGGAGATGACGGCGATGACATCAACAACGACGACGATGCTGATGATGGTTCTGGAGGTTCAGCCCAAGGTAATGGCGGTCGAGGACCGAGAACAGTGCCAGATTATCCTCGCCGCCCTCGGAAGAGGGCTAACGCTTCAGGCAGAGGTGGCGGCCAAGCCAAGCGTGGTGGAGGCAGAGTTGCCAAAGTCCCAGCCAAACGTACTGTGCGCTCGGGCCCAGTCACGCCACCTAATCGCTCGCCCACCCCGACAGACACTCCAGACGCACCTCGGAAACCTCGTTCTCAGAGGCTACTCACCCGCACGAGCCCCGCGACTCCATGGGGCCCCGGGGCCCTCTATAGCCCAGTGGAAGCGCCCCGACCGGTCACCCGCACAAGTTCCGAGACTCTCAGAGGCCCCCAGGCCCTCTACAGTCCAGTAGGAACGCCTCAACAACCATCGAGAGCTCAAGGAAGGCGATCTCAAAGACAGGTCACGTTCGCAAGTCCCGCGACCCTCACAAGTCCTGCTGGCTTCACAAGTCCTGTCAGCTCGACGAGCTCTGTCGGCTTTGCTAGTCCTGCTGGCCGTTTGAGTCCTGTTGGCTTCACGAGCCCCGTTGGCTCTACCAGTACTGCTGGATTCACAAGTCCCCAGGGGCTCACTAGCCCTCAAGACCTCTCAAGCTCACCGCAATCTCGTCCAAGCCGCTCCAAAGCTCAGATTCAGCGCTCTCAAAGACCAGAAAATCCGCCGGGCCGCTCACCGACTCCCACAAGCCCTCCAGGCGTCCCTAACAAGCCGTCTAGAGCTACCAGAGCTGCGGCCCGCGGCAGTCAGGCCAGCACTGGTGGTGAAAACAAAGTCACGAAGCCGTCGGCCGGTCGTGTCCGAGCGACACGAGGCACGAAGCGACGCGTATTGTTTGATTCTGCTATCAGAGTAGATTGCTATCGAAGCGATTTGCCGACAGATGACGGTCCTGCCGAAGACCCGGTTGCTGATGGTTCTGGGTCGGAGTCTGGATCAGAAGCAGATGGGTGGCGGGCGATGCAGGAACAGATGAGAGCTGAGGGGATCCTTAATATTGCAGACACTCCGGGACGTGTAAGTGCAGCTTCTAACACAAAGTCCCACTCTTAGACCTCTTGTAGTCTCGGGAAGTCTCTCTTCCGGTCTCGAACGGTGGAGGACATGACCGCGAGAAGTCATTTTCTCATCACTAACTCATAAATCCACAATTCTAATCACAAAGATTTCACAGCCAGCGTCCATGGCCATAGCCTTCACCAGGCCCGTCAGCGAGCTCCTAGAAAGACTGCCTCAGGAATCAGAGATGCGACCTATCATCGAGAGCCTGGATAGCGAGGCCAGCGATAATGGGCGTCGAACTCTGGCATTGGCTTTGCAGCGACACCCCGAAGCGCATGTACGCATTGCCGAGTTGGCAAACACAGGAGACGACTCATTTGCTGCTGCTGGATATCGTGCTGGGTACCCACTACCGACGACTGTCACGGAAGCGACGGCTGCACTGATCAAGGCTGAGATGGAAATTGAGGAGGTGGTGACCTCGTCGCCGGAGCCTGAGGAGGTAGGTATTCCTGATGTTGATGAGGATGTTATTATGCTTCACCTGCCGTGAGGCATAGACTTGGACTACTTAAGTATGTGCGTTTTACTCCTAGCAGGAATGTATAGATGCTTCCCTTTTGTCTGAAAAGGACCAGTATTGAGAGGTCGAATTGTTGCAGCGATCGGAATACCCTAGGAAACTTTTAGAGAAGTCGTCTTGTGGAATGACGAGGGTGAGCCGGCTCACAGAGTCATAGTGGTCTGTTCTGTTCTAGTTTCCAGTAGTCAATTGCTCCCTATCTTCGATTGAACTCTTTCCAACCATCCGCTATGTACCCTACTCCACCTGTGCATGCATCTGAAGGAAATTTTGGGTATTGAGATCTGATTCCATCCATCACATGACCTTTCCAGAGCTGTAAATCTCACCGAGTCCTCAGTCCTTGACCGTATTGAGCTCTTGCGAGTGCCAGTTCCACCACTCCTCAAGAAGTAGAGCGCGTTTTCCAGAAATGGCATATCATCAATACCCAATCAGTGAGTATTCTCGCGGCCCTCAACAGGGTCCTCCTGAGTACTAGCGGAGGGAGTGTCGTCTTCATTGTCCATATACATCTGGACCAGATCCTCAGCACTGTCAGTATCCTTGACGGATAAAGCTGGAGTCTCAGGACCATGGGTCTCACCAGAAGTATCCCCGGCGTGCTCGTCGTCGAGATCCAAAGCCGCAGTGCGCTCACTGAGCTTGGACTCGTCCATATCGCCGCTCTTTGCAGGCTCAGTGTCAGAAGCAGCAGCAGCAGCAGTAGCACCCTTAGCCTTCTGGCCCGGCAGCAGGCCCGTCCTGGGATCACGCAGGCCCAGGTTCTTCACGATATTGGCATCCGCAATAGGGCGACCACCCAGAGCACGGAAACCAAATCCCACAGCCGCAGAAGGGGGGATATCGCCCTTCAGCACCGCATCGATGCTCAAGAACGACTGCTGCTCGCCGTTGGCCGCGCGGCCACAGCGAGGGCACAGCGTCGTGTGGCACTCCTCGCTCTGCGGCATGAGGTACGGCTTCTCCTCGGTGGGCGGGATGAAAGCGCCGTGGCGGTCCTCGAGCGCGGCAGTGACGGCGCGCTCATGGTGGCGCAGGATGGTGGCGAGCTGCGGCGCGGTGAGGGCCTCGAGCTCGGAAGGGGACATCTCGTTCAGGGGCGCGAGCTTGTCTTGACGGGCGGCGGGGCCGCGGACGGGGGGCTTGAGGGCTGAGGAGAGGGTCTTGCCGATCTCGTCGAAGTGCTCCTGTGGGATTGGAAGTTAGCGTTGGTAGAAAGTTGCGCACGGGATTGTGGGTGTGCTTGCCTCGTTGCCGTTCTGAATGGACTCGTAGAGGCGCGTGTCTGTCTCGTCGCAGCAGCGGTAGTACCAGCCCAGGGCTGACTGGCCACCGCAGCGATCGCAGCGCAGGTTCTTATCGTACTGGAGAGGTTGTAAGTATCGTAGTCTGTTTGTAGCGCCAGGTCTGTGAGAATGAGAAGACTTACCACGCGCGTAGTCGCGAGACCTTGGCACTTCTCCATCCCTGTTTTGAGATAGCGGTAAACAGGTCTGGGGTTGCGTGTCGAGCTCGAGGCTAAGAGAGCGTTCAAAGTTGCGGCAACGCTGGCGTCGTCGGTACGAGGGGTGCCAAAGACTGAGCTGTCGGGAGGGGGTGGACCACTGGAGATCGTAGGGGTCGAGACCGGGGGATGGCGTTGCTCGGTGCCAAGTGTTCCTGCAGAAGGGATCTGACTGCCAATTGGTAGAGAAGGAGGGGGCTGAGCGTGCTCAAAGCCAGGAGGAGGGCTATCAATCCATCTGCCACCAAAAGGGCCAGAAGGGGGGATCATGGGCAGACAGGGAGGGGTATTGGGGATGACACTTGCTGCACCTGTTCCAGGAGCATTGTTTGCGACAAAGACACTGGCTTGCGTGGGGCGAGGACTGCTGGGACACTTGGCTGGTCCGGAAGGAGGGCTATCGGGCTCGCTGGTCATTTCGGCGGCGTTGTGGCGTGATTTGTTGTGATGCAAGGGGACGAGGGAAAATTGTGGGATGAATGGTGTAGGGTGAAGGCTGGACCAGCGTTTGCTCATAAGGCGATAAAAGCTTGACGGCGCAACTTCCAGGTTGCTCAGGGAACTGATGTTAGGGTGACAAAGCTGGTGGCAGATGACCTGATACTTCCACTTATATTCTGAAGACGAGTATCAATGAAATTAGTTAAATGTTCGCGTGGGTCACAATGCTGGCATGGTATTGGACAGAGGTATCTTGGGAAGACCTGTACAACTAATAGATAAAGATGTTCAAATGTTTTAAATATGACAGCTCAGACCCTGATTCTTTCTCAATCTTACTTGTATATGCATTCACATGGAGCCAACAGTGTTTGTACAAGATTTGAGTACTCAGTTGTTGACAAGTTTGATTGCTCATAGATCTTCTTTTCGTCACAAGCTTGTGCTAACCAAGGAAACCTAGTACATAAATGTGCAAGGCTCTTTCCAGGTACTGTATCTTTATCGTTCCCCTTGGTAACCAAAGACACAGAGCAGACCCCATTATAGGTGGCCATGGAGGGCGCGGAAGGGTCTGCAGGTGCTGGATGACAAATTGATAGAATATGGTCGAAAATGCGTGGGTATGGGAAACAGCTACGACCGATCTTTGATCCTATAAATGACCAAAACTACAGTCTGAACAGTCGCATCGGGAACTTCATTCCACTCTTGCATACTCATGATGGGCATGGCTGGGCCGATAGGAATCTTGTGTCTTCATCTGCGCATGCTCAACGAACGAGAAGGTGCCCAACGAAGCAGTGGGAGTCCAGCATCTACATAGATATAAGTCTAAATGATCCTCATAGTATGCGTATCTAGTTCCAATACTTCTCGGTGCATTCACCGCCAAACAGTTTGACGAGGCAATTCATCTGTTCGTCGTGACCTTGGATATTTGCGGTGCACGGCTTCACTGTCCATGCCCCTGTCATCACTTCACAGCATCTCACTCCATCTTCCCTGGGATTCTGAGCGCTTCCGTGAAGCAAATGCCCAGCTTAAAGCCTCCGTTTCCGTTACAGCAGACGCGACCTTTCATCTTCGACCTTTTTTGCGCTGAAAGCTGCGGAACAAATCCCAAATAGTCAAAAGAACAGACCAGGTTCCACATCGAACATGGACCACAACGACTCATCCTTTCCTCTGATGAGAGGAGACGGAGCTTTCACTCAGCAGCGCAACACGAATAACACTGTGAACACCCAGCCGGCTCATTCCGCTCCGTCGTTCCCCCCTCAAGCTCAAATGGCGCAGAATCACGGATCGCAGGAGTGGCCCAACGTTCTGGCCCCCACAATGCAGCAAACGTCCAGCAGCCAAACGCAAAGCTTCTCAGTTCAACAGCAAAGCTTCCCGGCTCAGCAGCAAATCTTCCCCGTTCATCAGCAAAGCTTCCCAGCTCAACAGCAAAGTTTCCCAAGTCAACAGCAATTTTTCCTGGCTCAACAGAGTTCCATGGCCCAAGACATCGCTCAAGTTCGCGCACTGATGCAATCAGGCGCAGCCGTGGACTTCCGTCACCCTCTGATTCGGAACTTCGCTGACCTGGAGAGGATTGAATTGGCCCACGCCAATCTCGACCAACCGACAGTCGACCCAGGCCTCTATGCGGATTTTCACGACAATCCCGGCTGGCTGAATACTGGTGCCCAGCAGCTCGTATTCGCTATGATGAACCTTCAAGACATCAACGACCGGGCCACGTTGGCCAATGGGAACGATAGCATAGCTGTGTCTTTGGTCAAAGCAAAGACACCGGTCGAGTTCCACATCTGCGCATGGAAGATTTTGGTATGTTTTTGTGGTCGGGAAGGGAGACTCGTACATAATGCTAACAAATGCAGAGATCGATGCTCAAGGCCCAGAGGGGTGAATTGCTGCTACCAGGCCGACACAGCATCGCCTACTACGACTCATACATGAGCAGATTCTGGGCGGTTGAGGCTTGTCTCAAAGTAAAATCCCCCATCATCCCGCGACCTACGTGAAGCAATGTCAAACTACAATTTTGCTGATCGACGACGCAGGTAAACAAGCTTCTGGTCCGAAGCTGCTTCGAGGGAAGCGGTTGGACCGACCGCATCGCAGCTGATCCCTACCGCGAGGAGAAACTCAAAATCTCCAACGAAAAGATCAACGTAAAGCAACACACCAAACTCGCCGAGGCTGGGAAGAACAAACCGGACAACAGCTCTGGCACGTCTCCAGAAGCGGTCCAGGAAGACACACCCTCGGCGAAGCGAGCACGCTACGATGACGGACACCAACACACAGGAGCCACGGCTATACCGCAGCAGTATGTACTAGAGCCTCGTGCTCCTCAGGGCTTCCAGCCCGATCTGAGCCGCGAAGGTTTCGCTCGCCGCGAGCAACTGTCGAGCACCAGTGACATGACGACCTTGGTGCCTCAACAACACACTGGTGTCAACATCAGCTCCAACGCCACAACCCAGTGTTACCGGGGACAGCTCGGCAATCGAGCCCAGCCCATTCGAGACTGGCACAGACAGACTCATCCGGCGCAGACCTACCAGGGGGAGTCTCAGCTGGGACAACGTCAGCAGACACAACTTCAGGAGGGACAACTTCAGCAGCAACAGATCCGGCAGACACAGCCCCAGAAGGTCCCAGCTTGGCAGAGTCAGGACGCTATGCTCTCGTCGGTCCAATCTGTCGACGAGCCCAACATCGGTGGTTTTCCGAACCCGGCGTGGAGCGAGGGCGGAAATGGAAGCCGCTGATCCGATTGTGCAACAGACTAATCCGACTGTGTGCCCCGCCCCACTCTCCCGCGCAACTCTAGATGTCATCATCCCAACACACACAGGATTTTCATGGCGCCGCGACACAAAGCAGGCGCAGCGTTTCTCGTTCGAGGCTGCGAAGCAACGGAGAAAGAGAATAATTTGTTGAAGCCGCATTTAGGGATACTAACTGTTAGGTGGTGGGGCTCGGGTCAGGGCGTGATATAATCTTACATTCGTATTGGAAGACTGGCAATGCGTGGTCACAATCGTGTGACAATCATGTTGTGTGGGAGGGGTGCACACCGAAAAAAAGGGCTTACACAGTCGGATTAGCAGCCCCCGACGGAAATTCTTGAGGACGGGGACATTTGGGACTCTACGGGTTCACGGACACTCGAATCCGGGGGAGAGTTGGTAACCGGGATAAGCAGACATGCCTAGCAACCGCAGTACAGGTATGTTACCCAATTAGCCATGGGGGCGATGCCCTCCCTTCTCCAGGGAGGCAGAAGATCGGGAATCCGGCCACGATACGGAGTAAGTAGACTTGGGCTTCCTGCCTTCATCACACGCAAAATAAATTCAGTTGTCTACTAGTAGCTTTCTGGGAATTTCAATCTTACTCACAATCACGCTTAAAACAGAAAAGCCGAGCCATGTGTATTTGTAAACTTGAAGACATGACGTTGAAAACATCTAGGGTTGCTGACTAAGTAATTACCAAATCCTTGGGAACTACAGGCACTTCATAGCCAGAATGGTACCTGGGTACAAGGCTGTGAGTTGGCTTGTTCGGATGACTGTGCGGTATTCGTGTACGTACGAGAGGGATTCTATACAAAAAGTCTGTATTTGGGTCAACGCTCGAGGTAGAATCTGTAAGAGAAAGTCGTTTGCGATGCCAGGCGACTGTGTGCCGCTGTGTGGGTTAACTATCCCAGATTCAGACTTATCATCTCGGGGTTCCAGACCGGGCGGCAGACCGGGCGGTGATGACTCCGAAGGAGACGCATGCACTGGCTGTGGTCCTCCGTACTACTTAAGAATACCAAGATTGCTTTTTTTTTTTCTCAAAAAAGAAGAAAAAAAAAAAAAAAAAAAAAAAGGAAATAGGATTCAGGGTGGTAACCCCACGTACTTCCTACTTCCAAGTCTACCCAAGCACTAGCATGGCGGGCCGTTGGCGGCAATCAAAACACCAAGCCCTTTTTCCCCACCAAGAGCCATTATTACCTAGGTAATCACCAAGTACGGAGTACGGAGCGGTCCGGCACTGGCTCGAAATAAACTTTGGTTCGATGCTACTGGATATGTCGCCGCCGAAAACCTTGCTATGCCGCTGGTGGAACGGCAATGCTACTGTGCTACTGCCAAAGTTCGGCGGAGCCTGGCCAATCGTAAAGTTAAGGGATGTCTACGATACCGAGAGCTTAATTCTGCTCGGATTCGTACAGCTAGTCGTACTCGATTATAAGGACTGCATTATAAGTACGTGGGAGAAGCTCGACAGATAGTAAACAGACTTGGAATGGGTGATTCCAGCAGATCCAACTTGTTTATCAAATTGCATTCAGCAGCCTCATATGTACGCAGTCGATCGTGTGCTCACTAAGATCGATGCTACCTCACTCCCAAGCACAGACACCACTATCAATACACTGCGATCATGGTCGGCTACAGCGATTTCATTGAGGTCACCCCCAACCTCAAGAACGAGAAACCCTACATGACACCGATGGGACTGCCCATCCCATTCACCAATCTGACTTTCAAGGAGCGCCCTCTTCCAAACCTGACCGATGTCCGCATACTTGCGGATGGCGCTCAGCCCACGCTTGACGAACATGGTTTTGTGTTCATCGATTACAAGTCTGCCGCCGCCGATGCTCTGGTGAGCAAGGGAGACGAGCAGGCGTACTATGATGAAGTGACCGAGGTACTGAAAGACTACCTCGGCGCGGAGACTGTGTACCCTTTCCAGCTCAAGGTATGCATCGATGTGGTCATTGTCAGACCTATCCTGGAGGTTCCCTTTAAGTAATGCGTTGGAGGGCTGTGAAATTGACTGCTGCCATCTGGGTACCTGGACAGACGCGAGGTCCGGATAGATCTCCTCCAGGTAACAAAGTCCACGGTGACATCCCTATGTTCTCGGGTTGGCCTGCTACCTTGATGAACATCCTGTCCGACGAAGAGCAGAAGCGTGTGCTCTCAGGCGACTATCGCTGCAGAATCGTTAAGTGAGTGGCGTTCACGGTTGCCATATCGCCTCCTCTGTGTTACCTTATTCCCCATGCTAGTGCTAACGCTCGGCCAAACGCAGCCTATGGCGGCCCCTCGTTGACCACGCCGAGGACTATCCGTTCGCATTGATGGATACCAGGTCCCTCACCAAGGAGACTGCGATACTTACCTATCATATAGGCCCCCATGCTAGCATCACTGAGAACACTATATTCCCCGTGCCGGGCTTCTCGGTTGTCATAGACTACGGTGTCTATAACCCGGACCAGCGCTGGTACTGGAAGAGCAACCAGACTCCCGACGAGGCTGTTGTCTTCACGCAGTGGGACTCGCACCCACCTCAGGGTGAGGACGGCTTCAACTGTAGGTCAACCGGCCATCTCTTTCTCTCCACTCTGTAACCTCTCCAATCGCCGTCAACGTCATACTAATTACGACAGGCCCGATTCACGCTGCCTTCCGAAACTCCGATGCACGTGAAGGCTGCCCGCTCAGGCAGAGCGTCGAGGCGCGGATGATTGTCCTCGAGCCCGCGCCGTATCGGCGCACGAAGCCGATTCCCGGAGCGGAGGGCAACCTCGGACCAGAGGCCCATGATACGCGGTCTGCTCCCTACGAAGCGTGTTTTGCGCCCATCGACAACTCGTTTATGTTCAGGAAGGCCGCGCAAGGCGCCAGGGGCACGATGCCCGCGCTCAAGCCCCGAGAGCACCACATTGGAATGCAGAAGGCGAGAGTTGGGGCGACGGCGTAAGTTAATGATGAATCAAAGATGGTGGCGAAAAACATGAGCAGCGGTTCTCGAGGGTTTCCAAAGAGCATCTGAGCAGTCATGGCCCACGGTTTGCTTGTTAGAGCAGATAGTTGACAATGTGTCACTTAAACGGGATTTATGTTTGCAAGTACCAGAGCTCCGTGGGGATGTTACCTGGGGCTGCTGACTGTTAAGCCCTAACCCTGGAGTTTGGGCTACAAAACCACTTCCCAAATTCGCGAATCAATTCTTGCTAGACCTAGTCGCAGTTCAGACCACCTGTCAGCGATAACGGGTACCCGTTTCACCGCTAGGTGGTCTGAGTGGCATTTAGAAGAGCCCGTACGAAGTGACTCGGCACCTAGCTAGAATACGTACATTTTAGCCAATACCCAAAGTAACACTCCTTTATATTATTACCACTATTTTCATTAAAAATAAATAAATATTACAATGAATTCGAAAATAATTTAAATAAACTTTCTTTTAGCGAAAAGATTAAAATTGGATATTATTTGTAAAAATTAGATATAGATAATCGAAATAAATATAAATGCTAGAGTTATTATATTTGAAAATTAATAAAAAAACAACTTTACCAATACCTATATTAAAGAATTGAAATATATATTATAAAAATCTTTATTTAAAATTAAAGCGCTAATTGTAAGCAACGATATTATAAAAAATCTATAGAAGAAGTTATAATTAGTATATTTCTGGGTGTTGGTTGGATTAGTATAGCGGGTGCCGGGTAGGATTGTATGGGCCCTCCTATAACTGTATCAGATGACTTTTTTTCGGGTTCCTAGGTCGTTCCCGCTCCCCAGCCAATTTGTTAGTGCCCGTAAAACGGCCTACACCCACCAAAAGTCATCTACTGAGATAAGCTAGACCTTACTTGGTTCATGCCTACTACCTAGGTAGGTACCTAGGTACCTAGGTACTTAGTAGTCAGGAACGCGACTCCGTCGCGACGAGCCCCATTCAACGTCAACCGCAGTCTCGCTACTGGTCCACCGTGCAGATGGGTCGTGCCATCTTGGGTCCACCCACCCGAACGCTAGGTGCTTTTATTGTCGCCGTGGCGGTGGCAGGCCTTGGTGGCTACTACTTCGGCCAGCAGACCAAACCAGTCAACAAACCCCAGTCGAAGTCTGTTGCGACCGCGAAACCCGACACGAAAGCTGCCCGACCCCGCCGGGTCACGGAGTACCACGATGCGCCCAGTTCTCTCAGCCTGCATCGCGCCAGCTGGTGGCACAACGAGGATACGGCGATGCTCGGGCCAGCATGGCCCCGAGAGCCAGATTTGGATGTGGCGCGCAAGCTGGCCATTGCATGCCTTCCTCGGGACCTCTTCGCGGCCGCTGAAATCGCGCCCTTCGCCCAAGGCGACTTCCATCGCCTCTACTGCATCTCCTCGCCCCTGACTTCGGTGCAGTACATAATGCGCGTTGCACTGCCCGTGGACCCCTTCTTCAAGACAGAGAGCGAGGTAGCCACCATGCACTATATCCAGCGGTACTTGACGCTTCCTGTTCCATCGGTTGTGGCCTACTCGTCCAGTACGTCAAATGAACTGGGCTTCGAGTGGATTTTGATGGAAAGGGTCAAAGGTGTGACTGTTGGCAGTGTCTGGGATGATATGCCTTTTGACGACAAGTCCCGGCTTACGATTGAACTTGCCGGGCATCTTCAGAAACTGTGTCGTCGGCGATTTCCACTACTGGGAAATATCTACTTCTCGGATGTGTGGAGCCAAGTTGGCTACACAGCTCTATCTTTTCAGTCGCCGGACGCAGACGGGGAAGAAGGTGAATTCGGCATCAACGGAGACTATGTCATCGGGACTATGGTTTCGCATCGTTTCTCCTCAGAGAAACGCCTACTTCTTCGGTCTGATCGCGGACCATTCCAGACTGCACGAGACCTGGCGATATCGGAAAGCAATCTGGTCGGGCAACGTATTCGCCACCTTTCTTCCTCACCCGGCGACGACTATTACTGTGAGGTTGACGAGGAACTTTCTGACGCCGGGCCGGAAGTTTTCGAGGTCTACGACAAGTTCGTCGAGGCTGTGCAGCACATTTTTCCCGTGCAAGAGGGTCCAGCGCCTCCAGAAGATGCAAAAGTCTTTTGGCACGGTGACTTGTCGAGTTTGAATGTCATGGTTGACCCACGAACCTATAAGTTGGTCAGCGTCGTGGACTGGGAGTCGGTGAGCATTGTGCCAGCCTGGGAGACGCTCGGCGCCATGCCCGGCTTTCTCAGAGGTATCGAGATCGAGAAGGAGCCGCCACCATTGGGCAGCCTGTCAGAAGCAGAAGAAAAGGGTCAGACTTCGATACGAAAAGACTGGGACTTGGGCCTTCTGCGGCGAAAGTACAAGGAAATTGTACCCCCGTTCTATGACGCTACATCGGACATCGAAGCCAGGGTCGAGCTAAAACAAACAGTGTTTGAATTGCTGGGTAGCTTTCAAACGATGTGGGAGCACACCAGATACTTTGTCACCAAGCAGTTCTCGCTTCCTTGATGCGTTGGCATGGCGAAGCGGAATCCTCACTGTCTCATCCTGGCCCTCTATGGGCCCTTTCCCATAACAACGCACGTAGCCTTACCAAAGACTGCGCAGCCGACGACGACGACGACGCCACGTTCAACCATGTCAAGATGTCTCACCTTGATCTGCTAAGCTGTAAAGACGTCAACATCAATAAAAATATTTAGTTACAAGAACCCCAAGGCAATCCAACCCTCGAGTCCTGGACGCTAGTCTACCGCCGCCCCACAAAACATCTCGCATCCTCCACAAACGCCACTTTCGGCCTTCACCTCCTGCAAAAGTTCGCGCTCGAGCCCGGTCGCATTCTCTCCCTCGCCCAGAATTCACACTTCACTCAAACTGCCCTCTCCGAAGTCCTCTACCGTGCCCGGGCGTCCCATTCCCTGCACCGCGAGCGGGACTATGACACCCATCTCGAACACCATCTGCGGAAGCTAGACGGGTGCGTGCAGGAGGAGCTCTATAAGCTCCTTCAGGATCGCGGAGAGACCACGAGCAGGGAGTATAAGCTTGCGGTGTTACTGGATGTTCCGGGAGGGGAGATGACGGATGCCGTGACGGGGCAGCGGAGGAGGGAGAGGAAGGGAGCGTGGTGGAAGAAGGTTGGAAAGCGAGATGAGGGCAGGGAAGCGCCGAATGTGGAGTATCGGGTGGTTGTGAGAGGTTATGAGATGAGCTCGGCTTAGTGGTGAGTTCACCTGCAAGTGGGCTGGTGGGAGAGTTCTGCATGACGGCTGAATGTTGACCTGGCCACTTGGACGGTCCGCAGATCTTACAGTGGAACACGAGGGCGTTTCTGGATATTATTATAAGAAGCAACGGAGGATACAATGCAATACTTACCAGATAGACATGAAAGAAGGACACGCTATATCTGCTTAGACGGCGGTGGCCTGATTACGGGTTATCTCGTGTGCACGGCGGCTGCTTCAGCAACAACACTATAAAATCAGAAGAGCCCTTTCGTCTTCTGAGCTGTCAAGTCTTGTTAAAAAATTATCCTGAAGCGGCCGGTGGCAGGCAGCCTCGAAACATAGTTGTGAAATGCAAAGCCAGTCTCACTCTCAAAACTCTTGGGGCCACGTCCCTGCGACAAGAATATCGCTCAAATAAATCTGTCACCGTGTACTGCAATATGCGACAGTAAATTTAAACCCAGTTATAATACAGCGGAACCTTAGGCCGCCCCTGTACTCAGAAGGAACGCACCACGCTTATACTGAGCGTTCCAGTTTTGTCGCACAAACTCCACCAATATCCAACCCAGTCGTATTTGCTCCAAGCCGTCCCAGCCCAAAGATTTCCCGTTCCCCATCGAAGTGAATAATACAGTGTCCCTCCAGTAAAGTCTTAACCGCTGCTTCCTTTAATGCTGGTGCGGCGAGTGGTGGTGGCGAGCAGCATGCTTATGCACATGCCCATGGCCATGCGCCTCCCTCTTCTTATACGCAGCAGCAGGCGTCTCGGCCGCCGCCCCGGGCGTGACAGTGACCGTTTGGACGCACTTGGTACTCGTCGACAGCGTGGAGACGCTCGCAACCTTGACATTCAGCGCAACCTCGCCCTTCTTCTCCACCGTCGGCGTCGGCTCCGCCGCACTATACACAGCCGGCGCAGCACTACTAGCAACACCACTACCACTACCACCAGCACCAGCACCAGCAGCACCCCCAGCCGCGGACGCATTGCCCCCGCCGAGGCTCATCCCCCAGCCCTCGAGCGGGTTGTCGCCGGGCAGCGCGGTCAGGTTGCCGGTGATGGGCTCGTCGATGGGCGACGCGGCGGTGCACTTCTGCGCGCGGTCGCGCACGGTGACGCCGGCGCACTGGTCCATGCCGGCGTCGCCGGCGTTGCACGTGTCGATGATGTGCGCGAGCGTGGCCGGGTCCCACGCGGCCAGGAAGTCGCCGTGGCCCGAGCAGCCCGACAGGTCGCCGTTGGACAGCACGAACGGCTGGTGGCCCGCGTCGGGCGTCCACAGGTCCGAGTAGGCCTGCGTGTTCCAGTACATCTCGTAGAAGAGGTGCGGCACGTGCAGGAAGCCTTCCGGGCAGTTCTGCTTGCCGGTGGCATAGTTGACCGTCGGGAAGACCATGTTGTTCTCGTGGTCGGTGAGGGCCTTGGATTGGTCGTAGCAGGAGGGGAAGTGCAGGTCGTGGCGGAGCGGGGAGTATTGTCCGTCGCATTGGCCGCTGTTGTATAGTTAGCCTTGTCTCAAGCACACCGTCGATATCTATGAGTCTGCCATGCTCATGCCATTCACCCACACACAAGACTCGTGGACAAGTTATAAAGATGGACACTTACAAAGGAAAGCCCTGACCAGCGCCCTGGTTGGCCGGATCCTGGATACCAGCCCTCGCGCCATCAGACTCGGCAGCAGACGGCCAAGCAGCCTTATTGTAGTCAGTCCGCGGGCACGTCCACTGCAGAGGCTGCGTGCCATTCTCGTTACCGGCATCCAGCACACTCTCGCCGCCGAAGTTGGGGCACTCCCGCAGACTGGCGTTTCCGCTGAACATCTGCAGACCCACCGGGAACGGCTTGATATCATCGTCCGTCGGCTCGAAAAAGTAGTAGACGTTCATGTAGTACAGGTCCACCTTGTCCAGGAGCCCTGTCTCCGGGTGCTGGAAGTACAGACTTGGCATCCAGTAGGCCGAGTCGTCTCCAACGATGAGCGCCGTGCTGCACTCCGATTTCATCAGGTCCTCGCCTGTCGAGGAGATGCCGATGTTGCTTCCTCCTTGGATGGTGTGGACGTGCTTCGCAGTCGTTCCGAAGTCCACAATAGGGTCGACGCGGGCCTCCATCAAAGGTTCGTCGCCG
Organism: Ophiognomonia clavigignenti-juglandacearum; assembly: GCA_003671545.1. Classification (NCBI taxonomy): domain Eukaryota; kingdom Fungi; phylum Ascomycota; class Sordariomycetes; order Diaporthales; family Gnomoniaceae; genus Ophiognomonia; species Ophiognomonia clavigignenti-juglandacearum. The sequence continues at coordinate 672 of PYFS01002055.1, read as the reverse complement.
GTGAATCGAAGCACGGCGAAGGTGCGTGAGTCTTTGGCTGCTTCGGCCGTCGCTGCCAGAGCAGCTGCAAGGAATGTGGTAGATCTCATGGCTGATCTGTTGTGTAATTTCGTGATGGAAAAAATTGTCGCCGATAGTGAGAGAATCGGTACTGGCACTGGGCGCATCCAAAGGAGTGAGAGGTCTCTGGGCTATTTTGAGCGGTGGAATGTGCGATGGCAGCGTATAGGACCGATACTTTGATGAGAGGGCCTGTTGAGTCAAGAGAACATCGAGCCTTGCTCGATAGTGTGTAAGGAGTGTATTCAAATGAAGGAGTGAATATAAAAATGACTGCGAAAGTCAGTGGACGACAAGCAAGCCCGTCAAGAAGGGAGTTGAAGTGGATGAAAACGTGGAAAAAGGAGGCAAAGCGAAGAGAGCAACACGCATACCTTTGGCTCGGCGGATCCAGGACAAGAGAAGTTTAATATGAAGGCGAGCTGGGCTTCCAGGCTTGCAGCCAAAAGCCCATCTTACCTGTTGGACGTATTAGATTTCTCAAAGCGGCCAAAGCGTGGGCGCCACGGGGTCGGACCTATCTAGAAGCACGGCGCAGGGGGGGGGGGGGGGGGGGAAGATTGGGCCCCACCCGGCAAAATCTCGGCAGGGTTGGGATCGGGAGGGACAACC